>LT727949.1:284930-307269 GCA_900157175.1 Oithona nana
GAATGGAAAAAGAATGGAAAAAGGAACAAAAGTGGAAAAAGGGACAAAATTGGGGAAAAGGGACAAAATTGACAAAACTTGCCAATTCTCTAATTTGAATTTTCGCGCTAAAAACGAAGCTTTCAAGAAGTAAAATAATGAATTAAATCGAGATTTTGACTTTAAACCAACGGAAAAAAATTCCAAAATTTCACATTTTAACCTTTTAAAATTGAGTCTTGCTCCTGATTTACTGTACCTATTCTGACATGATTGGTTTCAGTTCCCACCGCCACACAAGATGGATTAATCCCCGAGATATGATGGCAATAAATCCTCCTGCCTAAAGTAAAACTTTCCACCGGCGTAGAAAGCACATTGGCGTCCCAAACTTTTAATTGGCCGTCCGCTCCACTCGACACAAAGAGACCATTGTCGCCCGGATACCATTGAACCACTGAAGTTGACGCTCGGTTTCCTTCACTTCCACTCGAAGTCAATCCGACCAATTCAGCACTATGTTTAGGTGTACCTGAGGAAATATGTACATGACTAAAAATGTAATCAATTAATTTATTAATTCATACCTGACCGATTTTGAGTATCGTAAATGGCTACCAAACCATCAGAGGTTCCGGACAAAATGTACCTCCACTCCAGAGGATCGATGTCCAGACTTGTTTGGACACCTTTTCGGCCGACAGTTTTGACGGTTTGATATTTGCTTAAAGCGATTTTTTGGAGATTTTGACATGTTAGGTCGGTTTTAAAGGCTTTGGCGGAGATAATTCCGGCTTGGCGAGCCAAAATGGATTTGGTTACGTTTCCGGACATTCCATTTTACTCTATTCTTGTTTTTTTGTTTACTTTTTAGTCAAATATTTGATCTTCTTGTCAAATTAGAATTTTGAATTATTTTGTCAGAAAAATCGTCAAATTAAAGAGGGATCTACATTGTCTAGTTGGAATGTAAACAATCTTTCCAGAATTTTGAATTTTCGCAAAAATAAATTCAAAGGTGAAATAATTGTGAAATATCAATAGTGTTACCAGAGTTTTTAAAACTAAAATGGTACATTTTTGGCATTTTTTGTTTATTTCTGTTTTAAAATGACATAAGAAAATCTGGTAACACCAGAAATGTAAACAAAAGCGTTTTTACTTTGAACAATTTTCGGCGAAATTGAAAAAGACAATTTTTAAGGACAAAATGGGAGAACAAGGACCCGGATTTGTTGGTATTCGATTTTGTCAGGTAAGTCGTTGCTTCGCTCACTTTAAAATAGCGAGCTAGGTTGGGTGTGCACCCGAAAAAGTGGATTTCTTAGAATACTTTTAGCTGTCAACAAGTTTTTTACAGGACCAGGAATTTAGCCAAAAATTGCTAAATGTTACGATAAAAATCGTGAAAGTTTGTTTACATTATAGCCAAGCAGTGTAGATCTCACTTCAATTTGACGAATTTTTTGGTAGAATTAGAATTTTGAATTTTCTGTGAAAAAAGTCGTGGAATTGAAAGGAGTTCTGCACTATGCAGAGCAAATGTAAACATAGTTCCACGAATTTTTTTATTTGAAAAAAAAAATAATTTTGAATTTTCATTTGATTTTAGGAATGCAATAACATGCTTTATCCCAAAGAAGACAAAGAAAACAAAGTTTTGATGTATGCCTGTCGTAATTGCGATTACAAACAAATTGCCGACAATAACTGCATTTATGTCAACAAAATTATGCACGAAGTTGACGAATTGACAAATATTGTCGCGGATGTTATTGGAGACCCAACTTTGCCAAGATCCGAAGATCACCCATGTCCTAAATGCAAACATCGCGAAGCAGTATTTTTCCAGGTAAATATTATATTTAACGAAATTTTTCCCCAAAACAACAGCAAACAAAAACGGTAAAAAAACCCCAAAAGTTTATTTTACAAAAAAATGTTTCATTTCAAGGCGCAAAGTACAGCCAAAGCTGAACATAGTATGAAGCTCTATTATGTTTGTACAAGGCCTGAATGTACTCACAAATGGACAGAAATATAAGAGGGTAAAAAAACACTAATGAAGTTTTTGAATATGAACCTCATTAACACGCAAAGTTTTGTTTTGTAATCCCCGTAGTTTGATGATGTTTATTACTGTACAAAGCTTTCTAAAATGCATTTTTCTCTTGCAGGCGGAATCTCGAAAGGCTGAGGATGACATGAGGTTGTATTATGTATGCACCAACGTACATTGCTGCCACAGATGGGCAGACAAAACCAGCAAATAAAGAATTTTTGAAAGTTTGAAACATTTGGGGTTCTCTTTTATTATTGTAGAAAACAAAGTTTGAAAGCAAAGGTTAATTATCTAAGGCTTTTCTTGGCATTGATGAAGGTCAATTCTTCCGTGACATTTTGGAATTTAATGAGAAAATGGCCAATGCTGGCAAATCCGTGCTTTCACTTTTATGATCTTCAATGGTTCTATGGCTTCTTTTGTATCTTTACTCTCTGTATATGAAAAATGATGAAAGGTTGCGTGACTACTAAGAAAAGTTTGCGTTTAAAGGATACACTTTTCCATTCATAGGTCTTACAAGTCGGAAAAATAGAGGTTTTAGACCCCAAAAAATTGTGAAAAATTCGTGAAACTTTGTTTACATTCAATGATTCAAGCTACACAGGGCAATTTTTATGTGACAATTTTTTCTTAAAATTAAGGTTTTTTGAAATGGCTTTTATTTTATAATTCAACTAAAGTTAATTTTCCCATATAAGTAGAAAGATTACATGATCGATTTACAATTGCACTAATTCTAAAGAAAAAGTAAAGCAAATTATTGCGTAGAGGAAAGAAAAAGTGATGAAATGTCGTTCATAACGCACCGCGCGTCTTGGTCACAGTCTCTTCTTACTCGCGTAAAAATAGCCGAAGGAAAGTGTGAGAAAAATTCTCCTACCACCACAAATACAAAGTTTCTCACCAAATCATTCCTTCAACGCACCATATTTTTCAAGATACTCTATATACGCACAAAGTTTGAAAATTAGCCAAAAAGTCTCATTCCACAACAAAATTGAATGTTCTGAAATGTTGAAAAAATATCGTCAAAATGTATGTAAGCAAAGTTTCACGAATTTTTTTCCAAGAATTTTCTTTAAATGTAATATGAGACATTTTTGGTGAATTTCAAACACTGTGATATACAATGACCGCAGTACTTGAAGGGAAAAAATTCTTTTGCAAAACTGAAAAACATCAGTTCAACTATGGATTTTCATCAACCTAGAACCAGACATTTGACAAGGTCAAATACATTTGTGGTTACAACCCCAAAGCCTATGATAGGCAAAGTGACCCGAAACACATTAGGTCATTACTACATAGCTAATTTGCCCCCCAAATTGAGGTCGTTTACAGCCAGAAATATTTCTACTCAAACTCTTCCAGTGACAGAATGTAAGGGAACATCAACTGAAGAAGTATCTGAAAATAGTTTGACTAATCAAGACTCGGAATTTTTGTGCCCTAGTTTTGGACCCATTATGAGAAATGGGTACTTTGCAGATAAAGAGTGTTCAACGCCATCTACCGTGCCTTTGGAACATCATCATTATCCTAGTGAAATTGCTCCATCTTTGGGAGCTTCGAGATTTCAAGCCAATTTGAAAGATCATTTTAGACAGAAAAGAAATACAACGAATATTTATATTGATTATAGCAACAACAATGTAGGGTAAGTCAATTTTGATTTAAAATTAAACTTTTACATTTGGATATTGCAATTCTTCTGATGTCTTCGTGAACTAAGCAGTATAAGTAAAAGTTTTTGGCATAATTCACATTGACCAGGACATTGGCAACGGTAGCGTAAACACTTCTGAAATATGTAATGGTCAATTGTAATTCACTTCATGACAATTTTGAACGCTAGGTGGCGTTTTACAAGTGCAATCAAACCGAATTTTACTCCTTTCATTTTGACGAGATTTTATCACAGAAAATTTTCTCAATTTTGGCTTTTGATATTATTGACACGCTCTCTAGCGGCAGCTTTAGTTACACTGGTACTAAAGTTGATCTTGCCTTATACAATATATTATATATATATATATATTTTTTTTTTAAATCGCACCTTCCTTTGAAATTCATCCATGCACTTCTGTAAACTGTAAAGATGAAAAAAGCTATCGTTTCCATAATAGTAGTCAAGAAATGGAAAAGACCGAGTGTAAGTAATGTTCTGGTCAATTTTAATTGGTTTTCCTTCTCCTTTTTTCGTGAAAAAGTATTGCCTCTTCTCAATTTGGCATTAGGGTCAATGTTACTTGATTCAGTTCCTTCTCCAATAGCAGCATCAGTTGTTGTTCGTTGTAATGTGATACAGGATTGTCGTCTCGTTTTGCGGAACGTGCTTCGTTTCCTGACGATTTTCTGTGAAAAAATGAAATAAATGCTCCAGAAATGAAATCATAGAAATTTTCAAACCTTCATCTTGATGTAAATGATGATATCTAAGGTTGCAATAAGTAACAGAGGAAAGACTTTTCCAACGATAACTGTTACATAACCTAAAATCTCCCAAAAAATGGTTTCTGCAATAACACTGAAAAGAATTTAATATATTGCATGGTGTTTGAAAATCACAGAAAAAGTCTCATAGGTGTACGAGCTACGTTTGAGTGTACGTTCATTAAAAATGCCAAAAAATGCTTAATTTGGCGAGTTTTCGAAAACGTAAAACTTGCGGTCAGACGGGTCAGACAGTGTCAGCAGACATGTCAATTTTAATCAGACAAAAATTGGTGGGAAATGCCAAAATTCAAATTAGACATTCTGGGATATTTTCAAACAATGTGATATTGTGCCAAAGTTGAAAAATGGAGGTTTGGAACAGTGTGTACCTATTTATTTGCAAACTTTACCTTTGTTTGACAGTCCAATAGTTTTCAGAGTCTTGGCACTCAACTACTTTGTAATGAAAGAAATGTGGGGTATTCAAAGACAGTGCAAGTAAAAATGCCATGAAAATATAGCTGACATGTTTCATTGGTCCATAAGACATGTCTGAATTGAACTGATCTGCACTGCTGACAATTTGCCATCTTGTAATTGTCATAATTACCAAAATGAAATCAGAGCAATACATGAAAGTTCTCAATGTAGGTTCAGCATAATTCCAGACATAATTGGCCAAGTTTCTGGAAGGGATTGGAACTGGATTAGTGATCCTGGCGTAGCCATTGGCTTGAAACATGGCTCCTTGAAAATTCAAGAGTAACTCGAATATATCGATGATTGCCAAAGCTTTCATGAAATTAAACATGGATTGGGACCTTTGTGATACTTTTTGCTTATTCATTGACACTTTTTGTAATTCTTTGGAGTTCAACACCACTAAATTGATGACATTGCCAATGATGCCAATGACACTTATGGCAGGCATCAAATATTTGTAATTGAGTAGAAACAGTTGAAGAGTTGCTTCATCAAATTCTTGAGTGAGACAAGTAACATTTGATTGACTTTTAGACGCCATCTATCAGACTCGTCTGTTTCTATGTGGCTATCAACCTCAACTGTAGTAAAGTATGTAAATAAAGCTTTCTCTTTTTTAATCAGTGGTGCCAACACTAATGTCAATTTACCACTCCAGTACAATAAGTAATCAAGTAGACTAGACATAATGACATTGAACAATGATGTGCTTGATGGCTAAAGCTGTAGATGAATGTACCCATGCTCATTTCTTACAGTAATTAGGAGTATTTCCCAAATCCTACTCCTCTGAAGAGATGTTTGTTGCACAGTGTCTAATAATCCCCATACTTAGTAGGTACAACGTAGAAAACAAATTGTCTTTCAACTAAAGAGTCTGAGTTGAACTATCACAGAGATAGAAGATTCATGAACATTGAACTTGGGTTTGAAGTTTGGTCTGACTGTTGTTCCTTGGATGATCATATTTGATTCTTCGTCAAGGTGTGGTGTGGGCAAGACTAATTTCAGAAAGATTTTCTAGATGAAAACATGCAATGCTATACCATTCAATGTAATTGAAAGAAAGGTGTCATACGTATCTATAATTGGACTTTTTTGTTTTCATATCAAGTCATGTCTTTTCTCTCTCTATGAAAACATGCAATGCTGTATCATTCAAGGTACTATTTGATTGAAAAAAAGGTGTCATAGCTATAATTGGACTTTTTGATTTTGCATCAAATGTATTCAAGGAAAAATGTATCTGATGAATGATGATTATTTACATTTAATTTTTCTGAGAAGGTAAATCAATTTAGACATTGCAATGCTTCTGATGTCTTCATGAACAAGGCAGTATAAATAAAAGTTCTTAGCATAGTTGATGTTGACTAATACGTTTGCTATGGTAGCATAGGTACTCCTAAAATGTAGTAGATAAGAGTCAAGTCAACGAAAAGTTAAAACAACTTTGAAATGAAATTACTTATATTGGAATTCCATCCAAGCACTTCTGTAAAACGTCAGCATAAAGTACCCCACAGTTTCCATTAGAGTGGTTAAGAAATGGAATAGTCCAAGCATGAGTAAAATCTTTGTTAACTTTAGTTGGTTTTCCTTCTCATTTTTCCTGAAATACTTCTGGAAAACTTTAACTGTTGTTGTAAGATTGGTTTCACCAAGACTTTGCATTTCATGACTTTGAGATTCCAATATTCCTGTTGCTCCATCACCATCAGTAAAACTTGGTATAGTCAAGACTGCATTTCTCCTGGTGCTTCGAAATCTTTTCCTTTTCTTGAAAATTCTCTTCATTTTGATGAAGATAATTATGTCAAGAACAGCAATGAGAATGAATGGCAAAACTTTGCCTAAGATGACATACATGTATCCAAATACATCCCAGAATACAGTTTCACTAATTGCGCTGAAATTAAATACGTATGGGTCATTTTTTAAGTTGGATACAAAATGTGTGACCTAAAATACCTTGGTATGTGATCCCAACAGGTTTCAGTCCCTTCACATTCAACAATGTCATAATGTATGAAATGTGGAACATGTAAAGCTAATCCAAGTAGAATTGCAATTGCAGAATAGCCAATAGATTTCATAGTTCCATTCGAGTCAGTTCCTTTGAATTGATGAGCAGTGCTAACAATTTGAAACCGAACTGTAGTCATAGCCACTAAAATAAAGTCAGAGGCATACATGAAAGTATGCCAAATGGGATCCATGTAATTCCAAACATAATTAGCCATACTTTTGGTGGGTATGACTGCCTTATCAGTAACTCGCCAGTATCCATTAATGGTGAAATATGCTCCTTGATATGTCCAAATCAATTCAAAAATGTCTATTACAGCCAAAACTTTCATGTAAACGAACATAGATTGAGATCTTTGAGATACTTTTTGTCTATTCATTGACACCTTCTGTAATTCGTTTGATGTTAATACCAGCAATATAATCACGTTACCAAAGATACCAAAGGTACTAATAGCAGGCATCAAATACTTGTAACTGATGAGATTCAATTCTCCAATCGATTCAGTAGTTGTATTCGATACAGTTTCGTTGGAAACTTCAGCTTCAGACGACTCCATGCTGATATCAGCAATATCACTCCTCTTGACCTTTCCACTATCTCTGTATCATTGAACTGAGTAATACTAGTGCTCCAAACCCAAATGCAAAATAAACAACTTTTTATTTAGTTACGCCAGTGCACATCAAGGCAATGAATAGCTTTCAGGGCTTCACATATTGTGTGTGCATTAGAGTAGTCACTTTTTTTAACAAGACTGAAAATGAAATGTATTCAAACAAAAATGTATCTGATGATTATTTACATCGAATTTTTCTGAGAAGGTAAATCAATTTAGACATTGCAATTCTTCTAATGTCTTCATGAACGAGGCAGTAAAGGTAGAAGTTCTTGGCATAGTTCACGTTGACTAATACATTTGCAATGGTAGCATAGGTTGTCCTGAAATGAAATACAACCCAATTAAAAGTCATAAAAAGGTTAACCTAATATGAAATTACCGATGAGTGAAGTTCTTCCAAGCACTTCTGTAAAAAGTCAAGATAAAGTAGCAAAAAGTTTCCATGAAAGTGGTTAAGAAATGGAATAGCCCAAGGATTAGCAAAACCTTGGTTAACTTTAGTTGGTTTTCATTCTCTTTTTTCCTTGCAAAATAGAATTGATTAGTGATTACCATTTTAATGAAGCATAAAGATTACAATCTTCTTACTTATGGTAAATCTTTGCTGATGTTGTTGCCTGGCTAGTTTCGCCAAGGCTTTGCATTTCATGACTTTGAGATTCTAATATTCCAGTTGCTCCATCAACCTCAGTTACACTAAGCAAAGTCAAAACTGCATTTCTTCTTGTAGTTCGAAACCTTTTCCTTTTCTTGAAAATTCTCTTCATTTTGATGAAGATAATCACGTCAAGAACAGTAATCAGAATGAATGGCAACACTTTGCCTAAGATGACATACATGTATCCAAATACGTCCCAGAATACAGTTTCACTAATAGCGCTGAAATAAGATACGATTTAAAATAGGTCATATTTTTAAAATAGGGCCCACCCTAGTTTGTACCTTGGTTTATGATCCCAACAGTTTTCAGTTTCTTCACATTCAATAATGTCATAATGTATGAAATTAGGCATATTTAAAGCAATGCCAAATAGAATGGCGAAAGCAGAGTAGCAAATAGATTTCTTAGTTCTGTTTGAATCATTTCCTTTAAATTGATGTGCAGTGTTAACAATTTGAAATCGAACAATCGTCATCACAACTAAGATAAAATCTGAACTGTGCATAAAAATTCTCCAAATGGGTTCCATAAAATTAAAAACGTAAACAGCCATGGATTTGGTTGGTATGGGTGTAGGAAGAGTAAATCTCCAGTACCCATTAACTGAGAAGAATGCTCCTTGATAAGTCCAAATCAATTCAAAAATGTCTATGACAGCCAAAACTTTCATGTAAATAAACATAGATTGAGATCTTTGAGATACTTTTTGTCTATTCATTGATACCATTTGTAATTCTTTAGAAGTTAATACTAGCAGTATTATCACGTTTCCAATGATTCCAAAAGTGCTGATAGCAGGCATCAAAAACTTGTAAGGGATGACCCATAGGTCTTCAAGTGATTCAGTAGTTGTGTTGAATACAGTTTTGTTGGAAAATACAGTTTTGTTTGGGACTTCAGACGACTCCATGCTGACTCCGCTATCTCTGTGTCATTGAACAGAAAGTAGTACAACTCCAAACGCACATGCAAAATAAACAACTTTTTTATTTAGTTACGCCAGTGAATAGCTTTCAGGGCTTCACATATTGTGTGTGTATTAGGGACTAGGGTGGTCACCAATTATTAAAAAGCAGTCTCTTGCTGTCCCAGGTTCGAATCCAGATGAATCAGCTAGTTAGGTCATCACTCCTCACCCGAGGTTTTACCTCTAAAAGTCTAAATATGTACTTTTTGAAAAAAGTTACCACCCTACTTTCTATTGACAAGCATTCAACAAGCTCTATTGTCTATCCTTTACAATATTACTGACAAAATGAAAAGAGTTGCTTATTCCATTTCCGTCTTCCCAATATTGACAAAAAACTAACAATACAATATTTTGAAACGTAATATGTATTTGTGAAACTACATCCCATATTTATCCATAATCGATATTGGGATGTTACGTTTGTCACATTTCTCATGACCCCCCACTATTGTTTGCTGCCGAATTGTCATATTTTGTAGTGTCTTTGTGGGGGTTCATGACATTTATTAATTCTCTTATGGCCCATCTTGAGTTGATTTTTAGTCACTGTGTAAAGATCAGATCACCAACATTTTAATTTCCTGATGAAAAATGTTATTTTTGAAAATGCTATTCTTCTGATATCTTCATGCACAAAACAGTAGAGGTAAAAGTTTTTTGCATAATTCACATTGTTTAGAACATTTCCAGCTGTGGCAAATTCCGCCCTGGAAGATACAATTAGTGATTAGTATTTGCCAACTGTGGATACAATCAAAATATGTATTTACTTGAGACTGAATTCCTTCCATACATTTTGGTACACAGTGATCATAAAATACACAACAGTTTCCAGAATAGTTGTAAGGAAATGTAAGAGACCTAATAGTAGCAGTATTTTAGTAAGTTTCAGCTGATTTTCTTTTTCTCTTTTCTTATGAATGATCTTTGCTGCTCTTGTAATTGGTTCACCTTCAAGACTTTGAAGCTCCATATTGTTTGAATCAGCTGTAGTTCTGTCAAATATCTCAGTTTCACTAGCTATTGTCATACCAGCATTTCTTCTTGTACTTCGAAATTTTTGCCTTTTCTTGTAGATTTTCTGCAATTGAAACATTACACAGTGCTTTAAAGAAAACTAGGGTGGGCCCATTTTTAAAAATATCTACGTACCTTGATTTTGACGAAAATTATAATGTCAACAATTGTAATGATAAATAAAGGCAGTATTTTGGCCACAAATACTGTCAAGTATCCCAAGATTTTCCAAAAGATACTTTCTGCCACATCACTTTGTTCAATAGTCCAGCAATTTTCAATTTCCGGGCATTCCACAATTTTGTAATGGACCATATGGGGCAGATTTAGAAGCAATGAAAGCATAAATGCAAAAATGGTATAACAGTGATACTTTGCAGCGCCCCCTGGCATTGAAGCTTTGTACTGATGTGCACTATTTACAATTTGAAAACGCACAATAGTCATCACAACTAAGATAAAATCTGAACTATGCATAAAAATTCTCCAAATGGGTTCCATGAAATTCCAAATGTAAATCGCCATGGATTTGCTTGGTATGGGACTTGGAAGTGTAAATCTCCAGTATCCGTTGACTGAGAAGAATGCTCCTTGATATGTCCATAATAATTCAAAGATATCAACGATGGCTAAAGCTTTCATAAAGCTGAACATTGACTGTGATCTTTGGGATATTCTTTGTCTGTAAGAAAAGTTGAACAAAAATGTTAACAGGTGGCACTGTATTGTAAAAAGTTAGATTTTACCTATTCTTGGTCACATGCAGTTCTTTTGATGTCAAAACCAACAAGGCAATAACATTGCCAATAATACCAATGGTGCTTATGCCAGGCATCAAATATTTGTAGCTAAATAGGATCGATTCAAGTTTGGCTTCAATTTCTTCGGGCGTAGCATTTGTAACATTCGTTTCTGTCTGATTTTCCATGTTTCGCTCTTGGCTCTTCCGCAATCACTATATCAATGAATCCAAGTAGTACTCCAATTCCCAAACAAACAACTTTCTGTTTAGTTAATAGTGTTGTGCAGTACAATAATGAATAGGGGCTTCTCTTGATGCATCATGAAAAGTATTGACATTCTTCGTTCAACAACGTCCTTTATTGTCTCTTGCTAAACGATGTTTTAACTAAAGAGAAGAGTTGATTGTTTGAAATTCACCAAAAAAGGTGAAATTTGAGAATTATTTCAATATTTCCGCAAAATTTACACCATCAGCACCGAGTGAATCGAGCAAATTTACATTGAATTTTCGCGCCAAAATCATTATAATCTTTTCATATGTACTTTTACATCTGTGATGACAAAATTACGTCGGCAAAATTGACAATTTAAAATTATTGAATCAAATTGAACATTACCTATTATCGGAACTGTTGTTTGAAAATTATTTGTACAGAAGACAATCGATATTTGTACACATGTGATCCGGGCCCTGTCACAATATGACTGCTTCTTCATTTGTTGCTCACGATACTAAGTAAGTACGCCGCCTTCGACGGCTGCTAAAGAGTAAGGAAGAAACCTACCGGCTGTTGCTCCTCTCCACTCGCATAATAAGTCCATTATCTGAAGTTCTGAACAATCTGATGGTACGTCAATAGCTAAGGCTAACAAGATTTATGGTTCCCGGACGTATGTAAATCATGCATTTTAGATAAGAAATTGTACATACTGCTGTGTTGTAAATAGCATTCTGATGAATTTATTATTCAGCATAATTTTAGTTTCCTGAACAAAAAGGATAATTTTGAAACAGCAATTTTTCTTATATCCTCATGTACCAAACAATACAAATAAAAGTTCTTGGCATAATTCATTGTTATAAGTACATTTCCTATGGTCACGAATGTGCTCCTGCAAAGAGAAATTCTCACGTTATAATCATGTATCTCCTACATAGCATGCACAGTGTTGGAAAATCATTCAAAATTGTCTCATTTGGATTTTTTCGCAAAATCTGTACCAATGTAATGAAAATTCAAATATCATTACTTAGAAATAAAGGTAGCTCGCTTCGCTCGCAATGTTGTAAAATGAGACTTTTTAGTGATTTTCAAACTGATAATAATGTAACGAATCCTAAGTCTAGTGGAAAATTGTATGCACTGTACCTGCCTTGGAATTCCATCCATACATCACGATACACAGTTCCAATAAAGAAAGCTGAAGTTTCCACCGTAGTAGTCAGGAAATAAAATAGACCTAACATCAGTAAGATTCTGTTCAATTTGAGTTGTCTATCCTTCTCCTTTTTCCTACTACTGTTTTGATGGATATTATCCAGGCTTTGCAGTTCTAAATCTGTTGATTCAGATTCTGTCCGAATTTTGTGGCTTCGCTTGAAAATCTTCTTCATTTTGATCAAAATACCAATGTTCAAAACAGCTTTAAAAGAAAAGTCCTCCTGGTGTAAAAAATTGACAATTAGTGAACCGAAATTGAACATTACCTATAATGACCAAAGGAAGCAATTTAGCTACAAATACATTGATGTATCCTAAAACTTCCCAAAATACAGTTTGTGTAAGTGGATTTTGCTCAAAAGTCCAACAATTTTGTATGTCTTGACATTCAATGATTTTGTAATGCATCAAATGAGGTACATTCAGAAGTAAACCACAAAGAATAGCAAGAATACAATAACATCTGGATTTCCAAGCTTCATCTGAATGATGAACTTCAAATTGATCCGCACTCTGTACAACTTGAAACCTGACACTTGTCATGACAACCACAATAAAATCTGAACAATTCATCAAGGATCTCCAGATGGGATCCAAATAGTTCCAAATGTAATTTGCCAATGCTTGGCTTGGAATAGGTACTGGATCAGTCAACCTGAAGTAACCTTTGACGATGAAGTAAGATCCTTGAATGGTCCAGACCAGTTCCAAAAGGTCTGTAATGGCCAAGACTTTCAAGTATGTGAACATTGCTTGTGATCTTGAAGATACTCTGAATCTATAAGAGAAGTTCAATTATAGTTCAAATGTTGAACATTGAACATTACCTATTCATTGAAACCAGTTGCAATTCTTTTGATGTTAGGACCAACAAATTGATGACATTACCGATGATTCCAAAAATACTGATGATTGGCATCAAGTACTTGGAACTGATCAGGTTCAATTGACCAAAGGATTCTTCAGTTGTGTTTGAAACGCTTTTTCCGAGCTCCATGTTGAATTTGCGTTGCGGCACTCACTATCTCTTAATCCCAATGTATCATCTCACATTGTTTGAAAATCACACAAAATGTCTCATTGCAAAATTCTTTCCGGATGAGGCATTTTTTGTGATTTTTAAACACGGTGCGTTTAAGCACACCAATGACGTAGATAAACAGGACTTTCTATTTATCTTCATCAATCCCTCAATAAACGAATTGAGCAATTTTATACCCAAGTTTGTATTTCACCAGAATTTCAATTTTCGTTTCAAATTCATCAATTTTGATACAGCAATAATTCGGATATCTTCATGAACTAAACAATAGAGATAGAAATTCTTTGCATAATTTGTCGTATTCAATACATTTCCAATGGTCACAAAAGTACTTTTGCCTTCGAATTTACTCCATACATCCGGATACACAGTGTTAAACAGGAATGAAAAGTTGCCCATCAAAGTTGTTATAAAGTGAAAAAATGCCAAAATTAGTAAAATTCTATTCAGTTTGAGTTGTCTCTCACTCTCCTTTTTCCTGAAAAAAAAGTTGCAAAAAATGAGACTTTTTTGAGTGATTTTCAAACTTTGAATGAATACTTACTCGTGGCTTGTTCTACTAGTTGTTGTATAAGATACTGTATTTCCTGTATTTGAATTAGCATCTTCAGATACATGCGTGGAATCTTGATTGGGTACATTTAGTAAAGCTGATGGTCTTCTTTCGTTTTCTTCCTCTTCATGAACTGAAGGTAGATTACTTCCAATTGGTGCTGGATTCCTACCTTTCCTAAATTCGTTTCTTTTAGCCATGATTTTCTGAAATGTTTTTTGTTTTTAGAAAATGTATCAATCCACCTTCCGAAGCACTTACTTTCATTTGAATTAGCATTATGATATTCACAATTGATATAATCAAAGTTGGAATAATCCTCACAATAAATTGGTAAACGTATCCATAAAATTCCCAAATAGGTGAAGTCGTAACATTACTGTAATAAACAAATGTATTCATGATTGTATTGAGTGAATGTATTTACCTAGGCTTGTAGGTCCAACAATCAAGTCTGACATGACTTTCATTGTCCAATTCACATGGAATTATTTCATATTGGATGAAATAAGGTGTTTGCATTAGTAATGGAATACATATGGCTACAAATATGTACCAGTTAGGTTTACTATCTCCACCAGGAATCATTTTACCATGTTGATCAACATTGATGATTATCATGAACCTGACCAAAGTCATCGTTACAACAATGTAGTCTGAACAGTTCATAAAAGCATTCCAAGCTGGATACATATAATTCCAAATGTATTTTGCCATTCCTTGGGTAGGCATTGGTACTGCATCAGTAGTTCGAAAATAACCTTTGATGATAAATACACATCCTTGAATAGTCATGGTCAAGTACAGCAAATCAGTGATTGCCAAAGCTTTCATGTAAGTAAACATTGATTTTGACCTTCTAGAAAGGCGATGTCCTCTTGATGAAGATTGCAACTCTTTGGATGTCAAAACTACTAAATTGATGATGTTGCCAACTATACCAATGATCACAATTAGTGGTGTAATGTACTGCAAAAATAGATTTAAAAATGTATTGTGAAGAAAATTGATTTGTAGCTTACCTTATAAACTACCATATTTTGTTCAGACATTTCTGAAGCCTTTGTTGTGGATACAGTTATGTAGTCCTCCATACTGGCTTATCTACAACGTAGGTATATCACTTTTAGTTCACCAGAACATCTGCCTTTCACACACTAATTGATTGCTCTTGAAAGATGAAAGTGCAAAAGCAAACAGGACTTTCTATTTATCCGATCTACTCATACATACAATCAGAGCAGCGCTCTTAGATACAGTCATCTACAGTTTATTTAGTCCAATACAGATTCTTACATCTCAAAATCATATTCCAAGTTTCATCTTGGATTTGCTTGTTGGTCAAACAATACAAAATGTGATTAATGGCATGACCTAAAACATACATGACATAAGTGACACTAGCAAAAGCATCAAGAATAGGATACTTTTCGGATACATCATAAATATGAGCTGCTGAGTCATTTGGCATTGTCAAGCAAATATAAGTGATGTTGGCAGGCATTGTTAACACAATGTGTGTTAACACTATGTACACTAAAGTAGTGCTTTGAGTAAACTTGCGTTTAGCTTTGCGTTCATCTCTGTATTTCCTGGAAATAAACAATTTTTTTCCATAGAAGTGTTAAAAATGCAGAAATTTATCTGGAACTCACCATTTTTTGATGACTTTATGCATGATTTCATTAGGATCCATACTTTTTCTATGTTTGTAGTGGTCAAATGTTTTTGGAAACAAGTGATGTATTGATGCTGTATCTATTGTAGCAATGGCTGGCAAACTTTCTCTCTTAAGAAACTTTTGTTGTCTAGCTTTGAAAATTTTGTGAATTTTCACCATCATGACTACATTCATAGAGATGATCAAAGTTGTGGGTATGATTCTAAGAAACAAGCCATTCAATCCAATGTGAACTTTCCAAAAATCTTGATTGACAAAATCATTTTGGTTGGTTGCTACCCAACAAGAAAAAGTTTCATTTTCTGGAATATTGGTATTGTAACCATCATATGTGATGTTTACATGCTTGGCTTCATATTGAAGTAGGTTTGGGATATTGATGAAAAAACAAAATAGTGAAGCACAAAGACATTCAAAGTAACCAATCCATTTCTTTTCCTTGGATCCTTTTTCTGCTAAATCTGCAATACAATCAATTAAGATCCATTCCATAATATGTAAATGTGTAGTAATACCTACTTGAAATTTTATGGAATCTGTTAAGGGTCAGACAACAGATGATACAATCAGCTGAGGCACCAAATACAATTACAAAGTAAGGTAACCAATTCATGTAAAATTGTATAAAATGATAAGTAACTCTTCTACAAATACAAAATACACCTAGGCCTTTCCTAAAATTAAAAGTTTTAGAAATGTATCTGTATTGAACGTATTTGGAACTTACTTTGACATTGTCAGGGCATGCCTAATGAGGGTGAATATCATGTACCAAAAGTCAACAAAAGACAAACTTGACAAATAAGCATACAGTTTTTCTTCTCTAAAAGGTTTTTGGTTTAATACCACAAAAGAGATCAGATTGCCAATTATACCAACAGATGAAAAAAATAGAATCAGCTTGTTTGCCACAGTATCTTCATCTTTCACATGGATATCAGTAGAATTGATTGGATCAGTGTTCCATAAACCTTGAATATTGATGGCCATATTGGAGGCTACCAGATTAATGAGAATGAATTCTTATCTTTGGTGTCAATACTTCAAACCTTAGCTTATCTAGAAAGGCTTTCAAATGTGACACTTGATTTGTTATCATGATATATTTATTGATCTCTACAAACTAACTTTTTAAGACATTGCATGGTTTCTTCTCTGATTTCTTGATTAGTGAAGCAGTAATGATCTCTGTAAACTAACTTTTTAAGGCATGTAAGGGATTGCATGGTTTCTTCTCTGATTTCTTGATTAGTGAAGCAGTATAGGAAGTGATTAATGGCATGGCTAAAAAGCTTCATGATGTATGTGATAGCAAAAACTATGTTCATATCAACATAAGCATTACTTTCAAAATAGTTAGTATAAAACAGTGGTGATGAAAACATGATACCCATGATATTGTAAGGAATGGTTAGAATCATATGAGTCAAAACAATCAATAGAAGTGTAGCATTGATTGAAACAGACAGTTTGATGTTTTCTCTTGACTTTTGTATCCTTCTAATCTTGAAAAACATGTAGATATTGATGGGCACAATAAATAAGGTTGGTAGAATCCTCAAAGTGACATCAAGAAACAATATGTAAACAGACCAAAACACGTCATTTGTGATACTACAAACAATAGAATTTTTTTTTCAAATAAGCAATAATAGTGGATTACATACAAAAACTTACTCAGATGCCTGAGCAATCCAGCATTCCATTGGTCTTGCTTCAGATATGTATCGATACTCATATTTGAAGGAAAAAAATTGTGGAATATGAATGACTGAATTGAGCATAACCATGGCAAAGCTGAGAGTAAAAGCAAGCTTGAAACAATCTTCATGTTCTTTCTTCTTTTTGATACTTTTTACCTTGATGAATCTGTTCAAGGTTAAGCAACAAACAACCAAATCAGTTGATGTGGCAAAAATATCAAGGATTATCAATGTCATGGTGGCAGCCACGGTAACACCTTTATTTGCTTCATTACATATTTTGTCTTCTGTAACTGACCCTCTAGTGGCAAAAAATACCATAGAAGTTGTTAGGTAAGATAAGTCAACTACAGTCATTGAACATAAGTAAGCAAAAAGAACATTTGATCTAAACCTTTCTTTAGCTAAAGTAACCAATGAAAATAGATTGATTAGAATCAAACAGACAAATGTAACATAAAATATTGGTACCCAACCTTCTGGATATCTAAACCAAATTCTGTTAAACCAATCATCAAGGCTAGGATGTTCAGATGCATTAAAGACTACTATGTGGTGGGGATACAACATAGCAACTACTGTAATTTAGAGTAAGGCATGCAAACAGATTGATATATCACAGTAATAAAAATGAGTAAGTTCAGTCAAGTAACAGCACACTTTGATCTTCAGCAAACATGTTGTCAATGTAGTCCTTAGGTAACACTAATGGATTGGGTCCTTTTTCAGTCAATTGATGATACTTCATTGACAAAATACCTCTAAGTTTGCTTTTTCCAGGTGCAATCACTCTTGCAGTTTGTAACAATTGGAAACAGAATTCAGTGGCTTTATCTTCAAACTGATTTCTAAAATCATCATTTTCGATCACTTGATCAATCAATTTCAACTTCAAATCAACCATGACATGATTGGACTCTGGTAAAAATCTTCCTAAATTGGTCAATGTGTCCAAAGTATCTTGAGCATCACCTGTATTTTGTCCATTGATTGAGTTCATAGATGTCTCTAACATCATTTTAGCCATGTCACATGAAATAGTAAATTGACAAGATTTACAAGTCCAATCTGATTCTGCACTCAAGGGATCAACCAAAGCTGCCATACCAGTACACTGCTCAGCCTTATTCTTACACTTCAACAAAGACAATCCGGATCCAAGTTCTTGTGGATCTTGACATCGTTGACAAATACATTGGAAATGTTTGGTTTGTTGTAAGATAGCTTGCCTCATAGGTGTGCTATACAAAGGACTGGTATAACTCACAGACAATTCATCCTGATGATCAACATCACAAGATGTCATGACATGCATGTTTCTATGAGCATCAAAAAACTTTCTACAGTTTGGAGCACAGTCATGATTGATGAGAGCAACTTGAGAAAATAAGCCTCGAGCAATGCCTCTGTCCCATTTGATTTCGTAGCAATTAGTGTCTAAAATACCACAAGCAATTTGAATTTGTTCAGCACTGAATCGATCAGCTAAACCTAAGGTCTTATGGATCGGTTTGATGACATGGGACAAGGTCAGAAAATAGATTAAGGTGTCTGCTCGTTCTTCAGTTTTTCCATCCAGTTGCAATAATTCAGGACAAGTTTCTGATTTCAATAGTAATCTCAAAGGTGTAAGGAACATGTAAATTGCTTTTGCATTTTTGTACGTTGTAATTGGATCTTGTTTGTATTTGCCAGACTCTTCGAATATTTTGCATTCCTGATTGTGATACTTGGGTTTGGAGATTTTCAAGCAATCTGGACATAGTGGCAGACCACATTTTCGACATGGACTGACTGAAAATTAAAAGAAACTTGAAAGAAATTGGCGCTATCGTAAATTCTCAAAGTCCGCAACAAAAGTCTGATCTTTATTTACGAGCTACTTTTTGCACAAAAGAACTTAAAGTTTGGGCCCAAAAAACAGTTACTTTGAAGTTTTAAAAGTGCTTTTTCTTACAAAAACTATTGACTTTGCTCGACTTAGAAGACATAATCTTGTCAACATTGCCTTCATTAAAACGTTTTCACAGTGTTTTGAAATAACTAAAAAAGTTTCATTTTACAACATTACAAACGAATACTTTTGGCGTGAAAATTCAAATTCTATTTATTTTCCGAATTCAAGTAGGTATTTGAAAATGGAATGAAAATTCAAATGAGACATTTCTGGTGATTTTCACCTACTTTGTATCATGGAAATGTAAATGGAAAGTATTCATGGACATTTTTCGAAAGATGAGCTCATTAAAATGAGCTCAGCTTTCAAAATCCGCTTATAAGCCAACAAAATTCACAAGAGTCTATTCTTACCAGATTGTTCATCGATGTAGTCAAAACAATCCACACAGACAAATGGCGATGTTTGCTTAGGGCCAATCACTGTGGGACTTTCAGTAAAAATCTTCTGCCCTTCTTTTATAGTTTTGATACAAAATATACCACGGCCTTTGCCTGGACTTTCTTTGACTTCAATGGAATCATGCTTTGCTAGCATCTTTTACACTTGAAGACTTGACCGAGAATGAAACGATTTGGGGGCGTTTCACAGTGTTTAAAAATCGTAGAATTTAATTTTCACGCCTAAAAATATTGATTTTTGGCGCTAAAATTCAAGTATAACTCGTTTCGCTCGCAATATTAAAATGAGACTTTTCTTGCATGATTTTCAAACACTTTGCATGTCTCGTGAGTAAAAGCTGCTTGAGAAAAGCACTACATTCAAAGAGAAAGCAAATTGTAGAACAAAATGATGCATTTTCCGCCCCTTCCTTTGAGATAAATGAAGTCTTAGTGCATAAAATGAGGATCGAATGACTTTTTTCAACGTTCAAAATTCACTCAGACAAAGGCTAGAATCACATGCATTTTTAATGGATTATGAAAAAAAAAAATTTTTTTCCATTCCAATTAAGTTCCTTTTTGCAATAGAAATGCATAAAAAAAAGCGAATTACGATTTTTTTGCAATTTTGGTCAGTCTGGGGATTTGCAGGATTTGTTGTATTCCTGCCTCATTACAAAAATTGAACTTTTGGCCCAGTTTGTAGTAAATGATGTTGATGCGCTACGTTTAAAGTGCTCATGCAACTCAATAGAATCTGCTTGCCAAGAATTCTGTCGTTCTTCGTCGATTGCAAGAAAGCTTGTCGTTGCCTATTGTTCACTTTTGTCATCGAAGAATATTGAAAGCATTTCCAGCTTGAACAACTCTCTATAAAAAGCTCGATGACAGAAAAAGCGATTTATCATTGTTATACAGGAATTTATTTTTTTCAATGATATTGTAGCTTTCAAGTATTCAATTTACTGTATTCATCCGAACTTTGTATTGTTCATTCCTGTAAGAATTTTTTTTGATCTTATCACAGTGTTTGAAAATCAACAAAAAATGTCTCATTTTCACGCACAATTTGTATTTTTGTTTGTATTTGAATTTTCGGGCCAAAAGTAATCAAAATAAACGGAGCTCGCTTTGCTCGCTCGCAATGAGGTAAAATGAGACTTTTTGAGTGATTTCTAAACACTATGAATATTTTGCAAATTGTGTATGTATTACTTGATGTCCCACGTAAGTTCTGAGATGTATTTTCCTCCCGTCTCAATTCGTCGATCTTTGGGACGTCCGATTAGGTCTTCCTTTGAACCGACTTTGACTCCTTTGAAGATGCAACACTTTACCTTCCTTCTGATGAATCCAGTAATAAGTTCTCCTTTGATCCCACACTAAATACACGAGAAATCAGAAATTAATTCCAAAAACTCGAGAATTCAACTAAAACTTGATTACCGCAGCATGCAAAACATTATCTTTAAAATCTGCCCTCCAATAGCGGCATTTGCCAGGTTTTTGTTCACTGACTGTTCCACATTCAATTGTCATGTTATTGTATCCATTGCCTTTCGTTTCAGAAAACTGTAAAAAATTCAAAACTGAAGTCAACTATGAAAACGAGAAATTAAGGTTTACTTCAATTCCACGAATAGCTTCCTTGTTATTTTGATCACAATGTAATATAAAATCGTTTCTTGGAAATATCAAAGCTAGAAGAGAACATTTTTTAAGGAGACAAGGATTTTTTTTAAACACTAAAAACTTACAAGAACCATCATCGTATTTTTCTTTGGGAATGTATTCGCTAAATCCAACAGGACTTGTTGGTCTACTTCTTGCTCCGGATTCTTTGATATCCTTCGCTTTGACTGTCTTCACTTCATACTTGTCCTCTTTTCTAAAAGCAACAATGCTTACTTTGTAAGAAATGAATATTGAATTTGAAAACTTACCCATTCCATTCGAAATAGTTAATGAAATAACCATCCTTCTTACTGAATCTAAATCTATTTTCACCATTACTTTGGCTAGTTATTTTGTCATCTTCGAAATCGACACCCTTGAAGGTGCAACATTTGGCAGTTTTGTTTCTGACTCCCATGATAAGTCCCGTATAAGGGTCGCTCTTTTCAACCCATGTACACTAAAAATGAAATACTTGGGTGTTGTATTGGTAAAATTTGGTATCTTGCCATCGTACTTACATCAACACTGATAAGCTCTTCGCTGCCTTTGTATTTAACTTCTTGCATAAAACACTTATCAATTTCATGTCCAACATCTGCGCATTTAATTTCAATTTTATCATGATCCCCTTCATCATTTAAAAATGGAACTGGTGTAAACTGAAACGCCCAAAATTATGAAAATGAACTAATGCATGATTATGAGGTTGAGAATTACTTCAAGAGCTACGAATGCTTCTGTGTCTTTGTCACATTGGAGATCCAGTTTTGTCAAGGGGAGAATATCAACTGGTTTGAATGGCAACGGCTCGGCCTCTGTCGGCTCGGCCTCTGTCGGCTCGGCCTCTGTCGGCTCGGCCTCTGTCGGCTCGGCCTCTGTCGGCTCGGCCTCTGTC
>LT727949.1:315153-426766 GCA_900157175.1 Oithona nana
TTACCAAAATGTGAATGAAATTACGTATTTTTAGCGCGAAAATTCGAATAAGAAATTTGCCAGATTTTCATCGAATTTCCGCACAGAAAATGAACTTTTGCCCTTGTGTGAAGTCCGTGAAGTCCAAGTTTGGTATTTAGGCCTTAGAAAAATAGTTCACCATTGAACCAACAGAACCTTGAGTTGAGAAGAATCTTCCATGGTTTTCTGATGGTTATCTGTTGCAATCAATCAAGACTCTAACCGGGCTGAACATGAAACATGCCATTTTTTTCTCAATGGGAAAAACTAGTAAAAGATAAAAATGTCGGTGAATTTTGCAATGAATTTTAGAAAAAAACGAATACTATCATCTAAACAAAAAAGAGTAATATCAGGCATAGCGTGGAAACCGGGTCGTTCCAATTTTCCAGTCAGATAATGTTCAACGCGTGAGCTTTGAATTGACCAAGCATTGTTTTGTTATCATGCACATGATGATGATGCTTGTTGACGATTTTTCTTGGAAAAAAGTTGACTCATTCACATTTCAAAATAACTCAAAGTGTTTCCTCAAAATCGGGAAACTATTACATAAACGCCATCTAACCATTTTTTGGGGAAATTCGCTCGTTTCAAGATAATTTTTCAAGACTATTTTTGAGTGAGGACTTTTGACTTCTGGACATGATGTTTCACTGAAAAGAGGGAGTGTGTCAGAGCATAAAGTAGTGATGGATGGGGCCTAATCAAAATTTCTCTTCAACACCCCCTCAGGAAACCGACGATTATGGCTTCTTGCATTGACATACATTTTAGAACAATTACCCTAACAGCTACTGCAGAATCTCATTAGCCTCCTCTGTAGGCAAGCGGCATCATTAGAGCTTTTCTGACTTAGAATCACTCAAAATGAATTCACATTTGGCGTTTTTAGTCATTTTGAAAAGGACACTTTTCAAGTTTATGATATGACGCAGTTGTAACCATATTTGGTTTTAGCATTATTACTTCTGATGATAAACCAAATTGAATTTTATTCATTTCCTCATGATGATCATGGGAGATACGATCAAGTAATCATGAAGCTGCTTTATTCGTTTGTTGGCACATCGGCTCATTGGCTATTGGGATTTTCCGGTGGTCGTCGTCGACAAGAGTTGCACTACCATAACAGATATTTCGTAGATTTCCGACGAAATGGTCTTGTGTGCGTGTGTGCCGCGTTTGCGCCTTTGCAGGACTTCGCTCATCTGTACAACAAAACTTCCTCAGAACAACTTGAAATTCAAACCAAATAATTTGCTGGCAATCGCTCATTTTAACAAGATAATTTTATTTTTCCCGCCAAAAATCTACAAATATTTTTGTTAATTTTCAAAACACTACACACTAATATAAATGGGCAATTTTTAAGACATGATTTTTTTGGCCACTGATGGGATTCAAACCCGAGACCTCTTAGTTACTACCTACATATCATAACTACAAAAGGTGACTAAAATATAAGAATTGCCTCTGATGGAAATCGAACCTGAGACCTGATAGTCACTACCAAAAAAATTCCAACTGCAAAAGGTGAGGGTTCGAATCCAAGAAAGGTCAATTTTTTGCGTCAGAAAAATGCTAATTTTCCCCACTGTGTACTTTTAGCGATCTAGGAGATCATTTTTCTATTTTGTCTTGATTTAAATTCGTTTGAGTGGGAGAATATTGCGGGACGGAGAGAAGCCCATATGTGAGGTTGACTCTATGGGATATTCTCAGTGTCTTTTTCGTTGTTCTAGTGGGAGTTTCTAGTGTGCTGATCTAGTGCCAAAAATGTGACACAGTGTTGCTTCATATGTCCCTAATTGAATCTAATGGACATCTAGTGCCTACAGTGAATGCAGTTGTGCGATAAGCAATAGTTTTTCCCTATACTCAGAGTGTGCTTTACAAACGAGATTTATGAACGGGCTGAACGGTAACGTTGCCACTAACGCAAACACCTACAGTAGCCAAAGACGAAATAGCTACGAATCTGCTATGGCATTAAGACGAAGGTAAGCAATCTTAAAAGTATTTTGACACCATCTTGAAAAATCACCTCAAAAAGTCTTATTTTGGAACATTGAGAATGGATCGATTCACGTTGATTTGCAGATTTACAGATTTAACATATTTGAATTTTCGCGCCAAAATTCAAGAAGTTGTTCTAAATTCGACTTTTGTCCCAGTGTGAGTTGCTTGATTAACTTGTTTTAACAATCTTCGTTCTATCAAAATACACCGAGACCTCGATATAGTCGAGTTTTCGGATGGTGTATAGCTATATAGTTTTTCCTAATAATTCGTTATGGTCTTTATTAAATTCGACTATATCGAGGTCTTAGTGTAAGCAATAAAAACATTATGATTTGAGTTGACTTTTTTTCAACCTTTAAAATAAGTCAACCAAGCATTATATTCGAGGTTGAATTGCGGAGGGGCCAATTAAAAAAGTTGAAAAATCACAGTTCAGAAATGGCCAAAGAACCATAAAGTGCTTTGAAGCAACAACAATTTTAATAGAGATTAGGCACACTTTTCTTGCCTTTGTTTCCCTTCTTCACGCTGTCATTTGCTTCAATATAAAGCTCTCAGCAAGTGGTACCAGATTGGATTGGTGATTTCTCTAACAGCGTTACAAGTCATGACAGAGCTCATTTTCCTAAGGTGAATTTCGCTCTTCACCTCTACTGAGTCCTGAACGAATTATAGAGAGGCTAAAGGCAGAAGGTCAGATGATTTTCGCTCTGCTCGAAAATCCCCAACCATCAGCAGCCTGGAGTACTTTTCACTCATAAACGTGATGTTCTCGCCCCCTCAACCATTTTCTCTACATCCCTAATGGGGATAGAAAAACCTAGATTGAGTCCAAACAGAAAATGAAGTCCAGATGACTCTCTCCCATATTGTGGAAAATCAGATTTTCAGAATTTTTCTTCCAATAAGATTGATTTTTGGGCTTGAGAAATTCGAAAATAATTCAGTTGAGTTTTTAGGTGTGTAAACTTGATTCTAGAGACTTGAAATTGAAAATTGATTAAGAACATTTGATTTACTAAAAATAAAATATTACATGAAAAGCTTAAAATTCAAGCATATTTCAAAGTTAGATTTCTTCGACGAAACGCTAAAATGAGTCGAATAAAGAATATTTAGGCTTTTCAAAACTAAATGACTACAAAATTCTTTTGACAAATATTATGTTTGATGATTTTTGTGATTTTTGGTTTGTCATGATTTTGCCAAAGTGCCAACATCTTTTGGCAATTTTTTCCAAAAATGGACACATCAATAGATGGTCTGGTGTGATATGTAAATCCCCAAGGTTTTTAGCCTTAGAAGGGAGGTAGGAGGAGGATATAACTTTGTCAAATTGCGAGGTTTTAGAAGCAAACTCTACAATTTATGCACATATGGCATACTAGGCAAAGCAAAGAATGAAAAATCAACAGAGACCCAAATTATGGGGTGTTTATGATTGAGGAAGATTTTTCCATTTGATTTTTCTTCTTCCTTGAAGCAGTATTATTGCAAGAGAAGCCATTTTGAAGCCAGATACTTTTTATGGCGAATTATTATTCTCGACATGGAACAATTTACGACTCTTTTCCTTGTCTCTTCTCTCTGAGTATGTGTTAGATGGCGTTTGGCAAAGTGTAATGGAACACAAATTATGTCATGTACAAACTCGCGAAGTTATTTGTTACATGCACAGCATGAAGAATTAACCAAATTATTTTGGGACAATGAAGAATATAAAACAAGTAAATCAAGCCACTCCTCATGCAATTTGTCCAAAAAATCTATTTAGATCGAAAAGTTCTAAAAAGAGTTTTAGGAATATTTGAATTTTCGCAAAAAATCATGACTTGCCAAGGCACTGATTTGAATTTTCGCGCTAAAATCACGCATTCCTAAAAATCTAGATTTTGACTCAAAATCCTTGTATTTCGGCACTTTGGGCACGAAAATTCAAATATTCAGAATATTTTTGTCAACATTAAAATATTTTCTTTCAACATTCACATTTTTGAAATGTCTGATCCAAATTGAGTTTTAGGGACATAAAGCTGATTTTTGTCCCAGTGTGGGCCACTCCTGTTGATTTGCAAGTTGCATATTTTTTCACTGCAGTTTAGTAGGCGTTTTCAGTTCTTTATGAGTGTGGGGGCATCATCATTACAAATTGTGAAATCCTTTTCATGCAAAACTCATCTTTTCTCAAATCCCAAACGATCATAAATGGAGTGAAAGAAAATTTGTTTAGAAAGATTTTGATCGCGCATCTTTGGGGTCATCCATCATTTTCCTTCGGGTCAATTTTCGCTCCAGATTTGTATTTGCTTTTATCACAATTAAAATCAGTTGATGGCGCAAGCAAGTTGTTCGTCTTCAATCTAAAGGTTAAACGAGTTCAGCTTGAAAGAAATTGGACCTCAAAATGATGATCTCCTCTTCTAATTTTCTATTTTATGCATGAGTCTCTTAAAAAATCTCAAACGGTAGAAAGTTTTTCGAAATTACTCTGGGTCAGAGACTCAAAAATTTCACAGTGTTTGAAAATCACGCAAAATGTCTTATTTTGGATTTAACATTGTAATGCATGTTTGATCTAAACTCAATTTGATGAATTACAAAACTGATTTATGACACAGTGTGTCCACACTCCATTTTGTTGTCCAAAAATTCTACTCTAAGAAAAACTTGCATTGATTTTTTTGAACCCAACTTGACAGATTTGAATCTAAAATGCCCAAAAAATACAGATTTTCGAATTTTGTGGGTCAAATTTTGGGTCAAAATCTAGATTTTTGGCACGAAAATTCATTTCGAATTTTGTGGGTCCAATTTTGGGTCAAAATCTAGATTTTTGGCACGAAAATTCAGTTAGGTATTTGATACATTTTAGGGTCAAATATTCAACAATATGTTCCAATTTTGATGCAAAAATACAAATATTTTGTCAAAATTGAATTTTTGAACAAAAATTAGACTTTTAAAATAGTCCGCCTACTTCATTATTCATCATATTTTTTTCATAGGATGTTTCAAAATTAAGAATAAATCGACGTGTGCAAAAAGCATGAAAAAATTCCTCGAGACCAAGAAGCTATCTGCTTTAGTCTACACCTGTTTCCATTGACCAGTGAAGTGTAAAGCTCACTTCTTCTTCTCCTTTGCTTCTCTTTAAAAGTTTACTTGGTCGTAATTTGTCAGAAGAAAGTTATTCCTGCTGAGTACAAAGATTTTTAAAAAAGTTGACTACCGCTGAGCGTAGCGAAAAATTATGCGCTATGTCACAATCCTGAGGAGCTTCGGGTGCCGCGCGAGCTTGTCAAAACATTTTGGGGTTCCATTTTTATCCCTCACGCGATATATCTTGATGGATATTTGACAGATTTTACGCTAGATAACGTCACTCAGGATAGACAAAGAATCAGACTTTGAAGATGCTGAAAAAATATCAACCCACAGACTTTTAATTAACGAATAATTAAACACGCAAGCAAACACAGTGTTTGAAAAATCAATAAAAATGTCTCATTTGAATCTTCACGCTGAAGATAGTTTTTCCATTAAAGAATTCTAATGTTTATTTTTTGGCGCGAAAATTCAAATTCGACTAAAAGTGATTTCAACGCCGCTGAACTAGTCAAAGAGAAAGAGTTTTTTTAAACGCCCTCTAGGTAGTTTTTCAATTTGACTTCTCTTTGTTGATTACCATCTCTTCTTACAAATCGTTCTACTTTGAACCTGCAAACTCATTCAGAATTAGAAATGAATGGTTTGCATGTTGTCTTTTGAAACAAGGCGAGAGAAAAGGAAATTAAAAAATCCTTCTTGAAATAGAAATGTAGGATTTTTTGAGATGATGCATGCAAGAAGTTGTGCATCTTTTTTACCGGGACTACTGTAAGTCAACAAAGGAAATGAGAAAAAAAAGTTTGAAAGGACACTTCCAAAATGACAAAAAATTTCTGTAAATGGTTTTCTAAGAAATAGGCCTAAATCTGAGTTATATGTACTTGTCGCATAGTTTTTATGTTGCATTCAATCAGAATTTTCAGAGAAAATTAAGTCAAGCATGATTAGTTGATAATAAATTGATTTTCTTATTTGCTACTAGAGAAAATGTCAATTTTCTCATCTCGTGTTCTTGACCATCAAGATCTTCTTTGTTGCCAAGATTTGTTGTTCTTAGGTGCTCTCTCATCTGGAACCATGCATAGAAAAGAGCAGTCAACCATCGTATCATCGAAAAACACCCCTCTTGAGTCTTGATCCCGACGTACTGAAAATGCTTCAACAAATCTTCACATGAGTCTGATAAGAAAGGGGCGTCATCTCTCTGAAACTCTTTGATTTAATGACTCAGTTTTGTTTATTACGGTCAACAGGTGCGGTTCCTGTCCAAAGCATAATTAGACATGATGTCACAAATTGAATATTGAAGAATTAGGATATGAGAATTTTGTAATCCCAAAAACCGATCATTTGAAGATCCATTAAAAGTTAATCTTGCTTAACCTCATGACCAACTCACGGTGTCATGCATTGTAATTTGTAAACCAAATAATGGAAATCCAGTGTCTGTGTCCTAGTCTTGAAAGCTGCCAATTTTCGTCATTAAATAGGGGCGCTAATTTCCCTGGTTTTAATGATTCTTCGCAGGACTAGGACTAGGAGACAATAATCAAGCCAAACTCTCTCTTAGTCAACTTTAAACGTTGTTCCATGTTTTCCATTGATCAGAGTAGTCGAGGAGAGAAGAGGTTTTTCGTGTGCGGTACTGAACGCTACTGTGTCCAGGTTTCATGAATCACCTTTCATGGTTCTGGTTGGGAAATTTTGACGCTAAAATTCACAGGGAGCGGATCGGAGAGAAGAAGAGACTGAATTCAGTAGCAACAGTGTCGTGTAGATCTCCAGTTTGTTTTCTTAAAAGGTGATGTTCAAAGTATGCCCATGCGTGTGCCATCCGTTGAGAAAATCTTAGATCAGTACTACGGTGATATTGATACCACCATGAGTAGACGAGGTTCAAGGTAAGAAAAAACTCAGCTTTTTTATGTATCCTGCAAAATTCTCACGTTCTCTTTTGGGACTTCCCAAAAAAGGGAGCTTCAAGCAATCTAAAAACAAGGTCATGGGCAACAGTGTGTTTTGTTCCTGAGATACTTAGCACAGTGTCTAAGAATCTCACCAAAAAGGGTCATTTTGGTGGTTTAGCATATTTTAGTACCTAATTTGATTACAGTGATATGATGCTCATTTTGTTGATTAATGAAGTACTAAATATGAAAGGAAATCATTTATCAATTTTGAGACCCAAATCATCAAAATTGACATTTTTCATATGTTCATTTTTGGAAAGTAATTTAAAATCCATTTGTTTTCTGCTTTGTGCCATTTTAGGTATCAATTGTCCAAATATAGAATTCAATGCTTTTTTAAACATTTTATTTGGTGTTTGATAGTTTTCTACAGATTTTGAAAAATAAGAATCATTAAGTTCAATTACATGAAAAAGTTCAGTGAACTTTACTTCCTCTTACTTGGTCGGAAACAGACTCTCCACCAGTAGTCACTTTTACACATGATAAATTATGACCATTTTCTATTCTATTGCAAACCATTTGAGCTTAGATTTAAAAGACATTTTTCACATTGTGCTAACTACTTCATTGATGAAGACCTTGAGATTTAAGAATTTTGGCAAACAAAGCAGAAAAACAATATTTGCAATCATATAATCAAACTTTCCATATCTACATAAGCATGAAATTGCAACATTTCTCCATACATACAAATTATTTTTATTGTTCCTAAACATCATTTTTTATCTGGCTTTTAACCAGATGCATGATTATAAAACTCCTTTTAACAGATGGTATATCCATCCAAATGCATTTGGAAAGTACACAGAGAATCAAAGGAAACTTTGATATATGACTCATGACAAGTACCATACCTACCATACTAGTCTTACACAGTGACTAAGAATACCCCACAAAATGGGTCATTTTGGGTTGGACACAATTATCCAAAGTCTGAAGATTTTAATCATAATTTTTTGCCTTTTTGTGCTTCAACAGTTTTAATTGTATATTTTATTGCACTAATAAAGTTAGTTTTTGAACAAGATTTTTCCTTTGAAAATATGTTTTTCTAGCTTTGTTATGAAGGTTAAAAAGGTCACTTCTTTTTTTCTATTTTTTAAAACTTCCTTATATGCATGGTTAATTGTTAAGTCCTAATTGGCGAAAGTTTAGAAACAAACCACATAAAGCCATTTAGCAATTAGTCAATTGGAAAGAAGCGTCAAATTCTCCAACACAAAATTCAGCAAATACTGGGAAAAACCTTAAAATCATAGGCGTTAGATTGAACCTCAGATAGGCTACTACTCATGAGAAAAACGAATTATTTTCCACTTCAAAGAATCTAACATGTAATTTTCGGAATGCTAGTTGCCTCTTTGTGAAGCTTTTTTGTCTTTTCATCAACCATTTTCCACTATCACACACTAATCTCAACTTTAATTTAAGATTGAGAGCCTAAAAAATCTTTATTCGACTCATTTCAGCGTTTCGTTGAAGAAACTAACTTGGAAATTCGCTGTTATTTCAAGCTTTTTATGAAATATTAAAAGCAGATTAAAAGGTTCAAGATATCAAATATTGTAAATCAATTTTCAATTTCAAGTCTCTAAAATCAAGTTTAGATACCATAACATTCAATCGAAATATTTTCAAATAGCCCAAGCTCAACAATTCTAAATATAATTCACAGAGTTTGAAAATCATTCATCAAGTATTATTTTTCAACAACAATGTTGGTGTGTGTCATAAACCCAATCTTTGGTTGGAAAGAAAATGGTTTAAGGGTCATTTGGCAAATGTTGAAATCTTTTATGGTTAGTTGTTGTGGAGATAGGAGTTACCTCCATTGCCCACCCAAACATAGTGCCTTTGGCCTTCCAAAAGTGTCTCACATATGTAGCAGCAGATCTCATATATGAATGCCAAGGAACATTGAAATCAGGTCTTATTGAAAAAAGGTAAATATTTGAGGGTGGACCTAGAAATTGACTTTGCTAATTACAGCAAGACAAATTATTTTGCAAAATTTGTTCTAGCCTAAAAAAAGTTTTTAGCTCTTCATGAATGACATGAAATTTTTTTGTGAAGCTCCAATGCATCAATGATGTCCTTTTGACATTTGGTGTCATTTGTACAAGTTAGTAAAAAATAGATTTGTATTCTTTCATAGCATGACAATATAATTTTCCAATTGTGTGACATACTCAATTGAATCAAAACTTACAAGTTACAACATCATTTTTTTAATAACTTTGACCTTATAAACTAGTCACACAGTGTCTTAAAATCCCCTTAAAATGGGTCATGCAGGTTAAGAATAAAATATTCAAAGGTTAAAAAAATTGGTTCATTTTGGTTGGACCCATTTTAGGTGGATTCTTAGCCACAGTGTGTAGTTTTACTTATTGAACAGCGGAAAATTCTTGAATTTTTGAGTTGCAAATTAGAGTCAAGTGCACAGTATGAGATGTTTTAAAAACAAGTTTTACTTTTCACACCTGCCTCCATATGCAACTTGGCCATATGAGCGCCCACTCTTCTGAAGTCTTGAAGTGTAAGGATTCGGTTTTGACTTCAGTTGATCATCAGAGCAGTGTACACCTGTTGATTGTAGCATCAGCAGACAGTTGCAGGTTTTGAGCTACAAAAACAAATATTCAGCAAGTTTTTAGTGTTGTGTTTGTCGCAATTGTTTCATTCTGGAGCAAGAAAACCTTCTGACCGCAAACGGTCGAAAATATACAATGTAAGAAAAATTGGCTAAAAAATTAACAGACCATGAAATGAACGCTAAAAAAATCTCAATTTTTTTTCTCTGTTGCAAAAATAATTTTCTAAATATTTTAACCTGATTTTTAACCTCATTTGTTACCAATTAATTTTGTTAAGATAATTTTGATAAAAGAGAAATTCACATACATTTCGTAGGCCTTGAATTTTGTCAAAACGCAAATTTTACTAAATCACTCACGCAACCTTTACTCAAAAATTGCTGCTATAATAATAACCAACAACAATAAAGAAACTTCCGGTGTTTCTAATAAACCTGCGTCTGATTTTTCACTATGAAAATAGCCATGCAACAATTTTTGAAGCTTGACTGCCTTTACTAAAACCATGTGTCATATAAACAAACAAAACCAGTCTACGCCCATCAATTTTAGTTATCATAGTTTTCATCTAAGTCCAAAAAAAAAATTAGGCCTCAGAATAGATTTTCAAAGACAAAATTAGTATCTTACAAAAACAATTATCAGTGATCCAAAAATTGTTCATATTGCGTGATTTACTACACTTGTTCAAGTAACACATATCCCATGAATACTTTAAAAACCATAGACAATGGCGTGACTACCATACCATAAGATTAGCTTGACGTAATTGTGTCAATTGTCACATTATTTATGGAATTAATATGTAATAACCAGGAAAGAAAAAAGAAAGCTCTGCTTATTACTGCGTATTATTTATGGTGGTTTCGTACATTGAGAGGGCGCAATTTTAGTTTTAGTAGTTGAGTGGATTTGAGTAGAGGAACACACGATATAGTAATGGGACTACAAGTTGATCCGCTAGTGGTGGGGAATCTACCATCAGCTGAGAGGTAAAGGAAGGAAGGGGTACAACTTAAAGGTAGCAATTATGAATTAGGTTGAGATTCTCAGTTCGTCTCCTACTACTTCTGCAAAATGTCACTCATAAATTGCAACATTTACTTCATTTGAAGTACAATACCAAAATGTTTGAAAATCACGGTAAAAAGTCTAATTTTATGAAAACTTGCCAATTCAAAATATTTGAATTTTTGTGCCAAAAATTAAGATTACAATTTTACAAAGTTTTGGCGCGAAAGTTTAAATTAGATATTTTTTTCGATTTTCAAACACTGTGTGCACAGTTCGTTTTTCATGAAAAAAGATGCGATTTATTGCAGAGGATCCTGACAATCATTTTGCATCATGCATGCAACGCTTGTTTTTAGCGCCAAAAATTCATATATCCTTTCTTTTGTATTGCAGGTAAGAGCTGAAACCAAATCACTTCTACTGCGTAAAAATTGGCCTATAATTACCAGAAAGCCATACACATGAAGTTCTAGCTTACATGCCAGAAAATGACTATAGAAAGTCAATGACCTCAAAGGTACACACAAAACCTTTGAAAAGGAAGACGCAAGTTAAGGAACTGATTGAACTTCCTTTGGTTACCTAAAAAAGACTCATTCTCAAGTCTAAATTACCTTCGTCGCGACGAAGGATGACGTATGACAAAACTGTTTTGGTCGTCGCCAAATGAAAAACAATTCTTTTTCAAAGTAGTAATTTGCAAAACGATTTCAAAGGGTCTTTTTTTGCAAGAAAAGTATAACATGCAAGATCATGCTGAATTGTCCTTTACCGAATTCGACGACGACGAATTTCCAAGTAGCTCAAGGTCGAGATTAGCATCTGCTATTGATTCTAAGCGATGCACAAACGAATGCGATACACGTTACGTCAAAAAAGTCTAGGAAATTACCTCAAACAGGGTGATTTAAAAAAAAAACCAGTTTTTTAAAAACAAAGTACTAAGTAGACAAAGATAACTTTTGAAAAAAGACAACTGATCTTTTTGAGAATTGAACGTTCAACAAGTGATCTTTTGGAATTTTTGTATTGCTGATGCCGATTCCAATGGATCAGTTGTCCAATTGATAATTTGTCCAATGGAACAGTTGTCTAATGGATCATTGTCCAAAGTTCAATAATTGTATAAAAGTTCAATTGTAAAAATGATCCTTTGCCATAAGTTCAGTAGTGTTGAGCTGATTTTTGAGTTAGATCAGTGGTCAAAAATTAGTTGTCAAAGATCATTTTTTTCAATGTTTTTGTTTAAAGTTCAATGAATTGTAAATAGATCAGTTGTCCAAAGTTAAATTTCCAAAAGATCGGTTGTAAAAAGATCAGTTGTCTTTTTGTCATTTGTGATGGAAACGTAACATTTTGAATCACCCGGTTGTATGGCAATGAAACGATTCTTCATAAACTACTTCTACCTGCAATTTTCACTGAAGAAAAACCGACACAAGTCATAAAACACTTCACTCTATGTGTTATTTCTTCAGAGCCAAAAAATCAGTTTGGTTAAATATTTGTAACCCAAATTGGTAGTAAGGAACTTCGATTGCTTCCTAGAAGTGACTATCAAAGAAAATCCTAGATTTGCGGTTTACAACAAAAACAAAGATTTTGATTGCGGTTTCAAACTACTCATCTTGACATTGATCACACGAATTCAAGTGCAATTTTGTGTCCCCATTTTGTTTCCTATCGTGTGTCGTATATCGTTAGAAGTAATTGAACTTGAGTTTTAGAGAATTTTTCAGCTCTGAAAATTTCAGTGTTACAGACACGCACCAACATTTTTAAAAGTATTTTTAAAACGTTCTGTTAGGAATTGATCTTTGTTGTAAGCATCCCAGACATCCTCAATTTGAAGTTTACGTGATAAAATGTGCATAAATATGAACATTTGAGTTTTGCATTTGGTAACTGAAGGAAGAATTTTGCATCTTACTTGTTCAATAAGGATACGTACTACATAAAGTCTAAATTCATTTGAAAATTACTGAAAAGTCTCATTTTACAACATTCTCAAAACTGTTACGAAAATTGTAAGTACAAGGTATAACAAAGATAATGTAGCAATTTGTTTCATTTGACTGGACCATTACTTTTGTTCTATCCTGTAGAGGTGGTATTTTGCCATTTCGAAAAATATATTATTCAGTAAAAATTAAAAATGAGACATTTTTGGTAATTTTCAAATACTGTGATCATGGTGGTTCATTTGAAAGATTTTTTCTTCTTTTGTCCGTGTCTAAAAAAAATTCCAAAGCGCTAAATGCATTTTCAATTTAGTCATCATGTATTATGCTCTGAAAATTACAGGGTTTCTTTGATAAGTTGACAGTATGCTTTTGTACTACTACTGTTATGTTACTTGATATAAAACGTCTTTTTATATCCTTGGCATTTTAATCCAAAAGATACATTTTTTGAAAAACCCATCCAAATAAAGAATTTTTGGTTGCAATGATGCGAAACATTAACAAAGAATTCCACTACTAAAATCGAAGTCTCGCGGTTTCTTTCAAAGGTTAAAGAATTTTGTTTTATGTCTGGTAACACGATATTAGGCCTTTTTTATGATCACTAATCATTTTATGGACTGTTGGATAGATAGCAATGATGTTGTCAAGAAGGACAAATTCATTAAGGAAGTTTACGCTGATTTTCTCTCCCAAATTCTAAGAGGATTAAGAGAATTCGAAGGTAAACGAGGTATTTGGCAATAATCTGGAATTTGTTACGGATTTTTGCATATGTATGGTTTTCAAATTGTTTATGATACATTTGCATTGTGGTTGAAATTGTATGTAGAAAACATCTTTCATTTCAAGTTCAAAGAATGTTTAGAGTACCTCAATCCTTTTGCACTTGATTGCACTTTTGGTCATCGAATTTTCTGGTTATGCACAGTGTTGGAAAATCAACGCAAAAAGTCTCATTTTCCCGCCAAAATTCAAATATTTTGAAAAATAGCGGTACAAAAAGAAGAAATATTTTTTGCGTGAAAATGAGACAATTTTAGGTTATTTTAAGCACTGTGCTTTTGATGATTTTTATGTCCCTTTGTCTATTTAGCAACCAATTTTGAAATAATTCAATTTGAAAATGTCACAGTTTGTCAAAGAGATTGCAACCAATCTATCATATTTTGTATAGGGACAAAAAAATGGTTGAAGAGCGTTTTCTACTTGATAAACCATCTGGACTTTGGTTACAAAATTATTTTTTTATCAAACGTTTATTTCATTTCATAGGTAATGTTACACTAGATGGCGTTTTATAATTGCTCACAAGCGGGAATTTATTTACCTAAAAAATGATGGGATATTCGTGAAACTTTGTTTACACTCGAGCTACATATTATAGAACTCCTTTCATTTTGACAAAAAAAAATCACAGAAATTCAAAATTCCAATTTTGGTACATATTTGAAAGTATAGAAGTCCTCTAGCGGTAATTTTATGTTGTATTAAACTAAAGTTGATCATCCCTTATTTCTTTTGATCAATGAATTGACCTTCAATCTTCAAGATGCAATAATAGGTTTCGAAAAAAAATGAGAATATGGTTATCTGAAAAAATGTCAAAGATCTGTATCTGGGCTTATTCCATTCTTCCACACCATTTACGAATTATACTTGCGCTCGTTCCCTTCTTATGTTGCGTCAGGTCTGTTCTCTGGCTCGGGTGCAAGTCGAACTGTAGTAGGACAAGTAGCAAACTTCAAGACACACTCTAAATGGCATCCGGTGTAGCTTCATTGAGTGATTGATCCAAGGAGTGAGAACATGTGCTAGTGAAATACTGAGGTACATATTTCATATCATGGCAAATCATAACTCGGATTTTTTTTCTTACTAAAATAAGAAAAAACATTGGGCGCGAAAATTCAAACAATATTGCGAACAATCAAGGCAAATCAAAATATTTTAATGTTCGTGCCAAAAATCTTTTTTGTGTGTGTTATAGAAACAATTCGTTTTCTTTATTCTAAGCAAATTACTTTATGATTTGTTCTTCACTTTGTTTCAATTTAGTTTTTAAAAACTAGAATTAGTTACTTGATGATCAATTGTTCTACTCTCAATTCAATTTCCAATGTCACAATTGGATCACAAATCGAAATAAAAATCCTTGAGGTCAATTTTTGCTACGTATTTCTAATTTTGAATACCACTAAAAAACCTTGGAAAGAAAAAGATTTCAAATTCATCCCTTGATAAATATTTTATTATTGGATTTGCCATGATTTATTAGACAGGAAGAAAAAGAAACAAAAAAATGGATCAAGAAAATAATAACAACAACAGTGCAATGAAGAGATCTTCAAGCCTAATGTCACAAGGTTCACTTTTATCCGGCATTGATTATGGAGTTGTCAGTAGTGCACCCACTCCACCCGCTGCTCCACCAATGCCAATAAATTCCAATTTAGTCACACATTTCCCATCAACTACTTTAAGCAAAGATGAAATGATGGAAAAGAAAAGAGTTTCTATCATTCATCATAATGATAGCAGAAATTCAAAACATCATCATTCCATGAGCAGCAATATCAATATTGTGACGGCACCTAACGTGACAGATCGTCACATTTTGCCTGGAGTTTACAAGTAAGCAACTTTAATTTGCCTAATTTTCTGTCTAATTAGTCTAGGTAACTGTCATTTGTTCTCTATTTCTTTCCTTAGGAAAGAAATAGAGAACAAAGATCATTAGGAATATAATGACATGATTGGTCACACACCCTATGGCTCTTTTATTCGAATTCGCGTTTAAAAGACACTGCAGAGTGCAGATTCCATTATGGTCACGTGGACGATCAATCTCCGGAAGTACAGGGTGTCCCAACAATTTTAGAATTCATCAAGACGTTTATAATCATATTTAAAAAATGGCAACGAAGTCAAATCCGGAATCCAAAATTAGATTTTTTGTTCTTTGATCCTCTCCGGAAGTGACAATGCCAATGCCGCCTTAGACCTTTGCGCTATTGGAAAGTTACACTTTTGTTATCTTTCCAAGAACTCGGTCAAGGGAAAAGAAAACCTTAGATACTGCTTCGGCTTTTATGGCCGAATGTCATGGAAATAATACTAGACTAGAGTTCTGTATTTTGCACTGAGAGAAGATACTTTTGTAATTTCTACTGTAGGTACTGAGACTTCCTAATTGCATTCCTGGACTTGACCTTATACTGCAATGGCATGACTAAACAATAACAGTTGTATCCAATACATTGGAACAGCCTGACAGTATTTGAAGGCCATCAAGTCCGGATTTTGACCAAAGCAACTTTGAATGACAGGTCAAGTCAAAATTGAGGTTCAAAATATTTGCTACAACGTATGAGTGAATCCGGATTCTTGAGTTCTACGAAAATGGACTTGATAAAAGTTGTTGTTGACCTTAAAACTTTGGTAGTCTGTACAAAAAAGAACAGAGTTCCGGAGAAGGACAGACGTGCGCGTGACGTTTACAATCTTGATTCTTGATTGATACATTGTATGTCTTTGCCACCTTACTAATTTCAAAAAGGTTGCAATACCACAATTTGTCCCTGACTTACTTATAGTATCAGTATCAGATAGGATTGATTGTAAGTCTGGTATACATGAAAGAAAGCAATGGATTTTCTGTCAAAATGGCTTGATAATGACGCTGCTACAACTGCCATAACTGCCAGTACAGGAAATAATCTTGGCCTCCAAAAAGCTTGGCAACTCTGTTCTGCTACTTCTAGCTTTCGACCTATTTGTCCTTCATAGAATAGCTTTGTCAATAATTCTCTAATAGAGCAACAGAAATTGAGGAGAAATGGAACTGCGGAGCAGCTACAATTTCCAAGCAATTGTAAATACAAACGACACGTAATGAGAAGACTTTCTTTTATGACCTCTCAAAATATAGGTTAAGCTGATAGGGGATGAAAAATACATTTTTATTTTCAAGAGACACCATTAAAAAGTTTGGTGGACTTGTTATTACATTAGCAAATAAGTCTCGTGAAAGTGTTAGTTGGCTACTGTGTTACTGGTATTACACTACTGTTGTAAGCAACGACGATGTTTGGAACTTTGGGGAGGAGGGAGTCATTTTCCAGTGTTGCAATCATGTCATGTCTACATCGTCAACACGCAAAACACAGTTTGCTGGATTGGCATTTTATGCTTGAGCTTTCGTAATCAACTTTAGTTTCTCAGCAAGCAAGATCTCAGCTGAATACGGTGGTAGTAAAACACAGATCCACCGATTGCGCAGATTACACAGATTTAGAATTATTTTGATGCTAAAAACCTTCGCAATCTTCGACAAACTTTTCTTGTCAAATGCACAACAAATTATGGGACAATGTTCTTTTCAGTTTCTCATCTTCGTTTTCGTCTTCATCATCGCCTTCTTCGACGTTTTCTACAACATTTTCACCTTTACTCACTCCGTTTGAAATAACTTCATCTGCACTGATTTCTGAATCCGACGCAGAGGCAGTATTCACTATCACAGATTTCAAACTCAGACTCGTCATCTAAATCACACAAAAATTATCAAGCAATTTCGACATTACGTTACATTACATTACGTATCGTTACAAAGTTAAGAACTATGATATTTTAAAGTTGAAATAATCTAAGGAGTAAGGACAAAATTATGTATGGTAATTAATTTGGAAAAGGATTAAGTGAATATTATTTCAGCAAGTATTCAGCTAACCAATACAGAGAGTAGTCTCGTCCAGAAATAGTTAGGCCTTCGTAGTAGTGGCACAATTTTCCGGAGCAATAGTAGCACTGCTACTACTTCCAAAAGCAACTTTCTTTGTGTCCCTCCCAGTTGCTTTTGGAAGTGTGTCACTGTGAGACCTCTACCTTTTGTGTCAAAAAAAAACTCAGCAAAAATACAAAAAAAATATGCCTAACAAAGTGGAACCCATTGACGATGACGGTTAGAAAAAATATTATCAAGCATTATCCATTTTGATATATTTCAGATTTTTTTTCGTAATTTTTTTTTTTGAGAAATTGCTTGATAATTTTTGTGTGATTTAGATGACGAGTCTGAGTTTGAAACCAGTGATAGTGAATACGATAATACTGCCTCAGCAACTGCTTCAGAAGCCAGTGCAGAAGGAGTTATTTCAAATGGAGTGAGTAAAGGTGAAAATGGAGACGTTGATACAATAGAAAATGGTGAGGAAGGCGATGACGAAGACGAAAACGAAGATGAGAAACCGAAAAAACCTTGCTGCACTATTTGTTGCTACAAGTGCAAAAAAGGGGCAAGAAAAGTGCGTCGAAGATTGCGAAGGTTTTGGAGACAATGTTGGCCGTTACGAAAAGTCCGCAAAGCTTGGAGGAGACTGTAATGAACTGTTTTTATATTATCTATATTCTATGCACTGTGACATAATTTATGAGTCTGGATTATTTTTGACAAAAAAAAAATCAGGTCAAATGTTTTTAGACTATTTTTGGCATAAACGTCAGGTCATTATTATTTTAGACCTAAAAACCAAGCCTAGCTTTAGATATATTTTGGACCTCAAGAAGGTTCTTTTAATATTGTTTTGGACCTAAAATTACGTCTATAAAAATAATTTAGACCAGAACTCTGGCCCAAAAATCAGTCCTACATCAGGTCTAAATCTGTAATAATTTTAGACCTAATAATTCAGGTCTAATTTTGAAATTATTTTTGGAACTAAATAAAAGCAGGTCCAACTTTTTTCTTAGAAAACAAATGTCCCATTTTCGAATTAATTGCACACCTATCACTTGCTTAGGTCCACGATATGGACTATGACATTTGTGCATGTCACTAAATTGCTTTTTTCCCTTGCTTTTCCAGGTAAGTTGCATTTCCATAAAAGTCAACGCAAAAGTGCTGCGTGCATGAGTATCCTGACAACATGTCGGAGGAATGAAAATAGAGCACCACAAACCGTTTAACAAAAAGGAAAAACGAACTCCGCCATTTAAAAATGGGAAAAAAATCTTGGTGTTGGTAATTATACAATTTGAGTTCGGAGGAGTTGATTGTTGAAAAAAATGGACGCAAAAGTTCTTTGTTGGCACGTCATTAGGCCTTCTCAAAAAATCCTCGCTGGTCATCTACCTTTGTTTAGGATGCGTCCTTCAGGTGTTAAAGTATGCTAGACTATTATGCAACTAATTTTAGGGAGTACAAAAAGTTTTTTCAAAAATTGTAGCTTTTTGCTCAAGTGCAAAAAAGTTTTCCCATATAAGTACATGGTAATTTGGTATCGATTTTCTCCTTGCAATCAAAGCATTTTGATGCCGGTTATTTTAAGCGCGAAAATTCAAAAAATAGGTCTAATTTATTCTGGACCTAAGAAAATCAGGTCTAACCTAACCGCGAAAATTCAAGCTGAAAAAATGGAATCTGAATTTGAAAAATATTTTTGACCTAAGAAATGAAGTTTTTGAATGATTTTGGACCTATAATATCAGGTCCAACCTTTTCCCGGAAATTGGTGAATTTTAGCGCGGAATTTCAAAGTGATGAAAAGAAAAGGAATCTTCTTGGGTTGTTTCAATAGTCTGCTCCGAAGCTGATAGCATTCCCCGGCGTCGTCGTTGGAATCCCCGAAAACCTTTTATTTGTTTTGGCAAGAAGGATTCTTCCTCCCTCCATTCAGGCCCGAGCAGACAGACGAAGCAGACCCCCAAAAATCTTCAAAAAAAAATCTTCTTCATCTGAATCTTACGTAAGATCTTTAAAAATTACTGAAAAAGTTATCATGGGATTTCTCGGAATTTTCTGAAAAAAAGTTTTTTTATCATATTACGGAAGTCTTACATCTTTTTAGAAGGCAGACGGAAGACATTATGCAAATACTAAACGCTTGAAATATAGATAGGAAGTGTTGACAAGAGACAAATAGTAAAGTGAGCGCTAATTTATGGCTGACATTTCCAAAAAACATTAAGCAGACATTTTTGGATTCCTAGTTTTGGCCTTTGTTTTCGAAGATTGGTTCTCATTTCAATTTCACGAAAAAAAGAAAAAGGTTTTTAATTTTAACATTTCTGGATATTATGCGGTGCAGTTTATGATTTTAGGGTAATTATAGTAAAGACATAATGCTTAGCCTAGCAAGAATCTAAAACAGGATTTAGATCTTCTGAATTGCAACTTTATGCGCTTGATTACAGTAAGATTGCATCTCCATTCTTCTGCTGCATTGAAAATTGTTGACAACGCGAGAGAGAGAGAAAAGATGATGATGCATCATCCTTTTCATTTCAAAAGGAAGGAGCTTAGAAGAAGTCAAGATGACACTAACATTTCTTGACAAATTACGAGAAGTGGAGGTGTCATCTGCCACTTCGCACTACTCTTTCCTTCCGATTTGTAAGGATGATCCGCGCAATTTTTGCGCAAACATTGATTTAGCCTTAAAAATTTGCGCTTCGTCACTGAGTGAAAATTCCGATGGCAAATCCCATGATATGACAGGGTGTGACCACAAGTTTGGGACAGACTAAGCAAGGTTTTCAAAGCTAAGAAAAGTATTCGAGCAAAGCAAGATACGTTTATGGCAAACATGAAGTTTCGTTCAAAAAAGCTTTTGCTGAGCATATTTTTGCTAGATGTCATAAAGAAATGCTTACTTTTGTGCAAGTTTCCTTATGTAGTAATCTATATACCTAGTAAATTAGAGAACACTTGCAGAACAGAAGGCATATCTTTTGAACAGACAGCAAAAAATTGCTCATTCGAAGTTTTTTGGAACAAACCTACATATTTATCTTCCTTCGATCCCTAACTTTCATAAGCTACTGGTAAATTTCCTTCAACCTACTTGCCGCCCAAACTTGCTGGAACACCCTGTAATATTTCGCACAAAAGAGTAGTGCGAAGTGTCAGACCACACCTCCACTTCTCGTAATTTGTCAAGAAATGAAAAATAATCTGATCTTCTAGGACAAACACTTGAAAAAATCATGCCTTCTTCTTCCATCATCCGTTTGGTTTTCTTTTGCTTGACTCTATTGTACGTGACTTCGCAAGTTACTCAAGCCTCGCCACGCAACCTTTGCTTGCGTAATTGTCGTATTTGCGAGTCAATGTACGGAGCCAAATTCGAGGCCCATTTGTGCGCGCATACTTGCATTAAATTACGTGGAAAGATCATCCCACATTGCACAGATTTATCATCCATTGCCCCTTTTTTGGACCCCGAATTTCTTCAAGGAATGAAGCAAAGTGACGAAGAAATGTTTTGAAGTTCAGATATCATGAAATCATTTGGGGATCCGGTCGTAGTAAATGACTTAAGAAAAAAAGGCCTTTGAATATCATTATGCTTGGCTCACACAAAAGGACTGTCACAATTATCACAAGGAAGAATTTATTTTCATATCAAAAGAGTTTTGGAAGTCTAAGACTTCAAATGACTCTTATTTTTTTGTCAGTTTTGTTTAAGCTAGACGTATCTATAATTCGAAATACAATCAATGGAATTCCATGGAGAAAAACAAGATTGAAAAGGATTTCAATCTATAAGCGCGAGCTGGGGCGGGGATCTCTTGGAGGCCTCGCAAATAAGTCGCCGAAGATGACGGTTTGCGAGTGTAGCAAAAATTCGGGAAATGAAATAAGCAAAAAAATGAACTAGATTTGGTGAACAGAGGTTCATTGTTCTTGTTGTTTAATGTTTATAGACTCTTGAGTAAAAAGGGTGAATTTCCCCTCACTTGTTGCGGTAAATGAGAAGATAAATGTATGAAAGCTTCGCATTGTTTTCTTGTCTCTGTAACTATAGGCTGTAAAAATGCCCAAACTACATATAAAACAAGACTGAAACTGATTTTAAATACTAACCGCGAGTATGTTAAGCCTCGCGGCCCTTAAGTCGATAAGTTGCTTCTAACAATTTTTAGAATGTTGAAATTAACAAAAAAAAAGCACAAAAGTTCAAGTAAACCAACAACTTATCAACCTCTAGGACCGCGGAGCACAATAACATGTTCGCAGTCAAAAAAATACAGAAATAACGTCGTATGTAATTCTCCTCGAAAATGATTAGCCAAAAGCAAAAAAAAAAAAAAATATTAGTGCAAGAAATATGATTTGTTTACAAAAACAATGTTGCCTGTTCAAGTCCTGGATTTTTGTTTCGATTGCCAAATTATCCGGAATGTGTGTATGTAGGCTAGAAGTGTGCACTGTGCTGTAAAGCATTGCGCACGCTTTTACTTTGAGTAGAGCATCGCGTCTTAGACCTTTCTAGCTTCTCAAGGGAGAAAGTTTTAGCTAAAAATCATAAAAGAAGATGTGCGGTGTCTGTCAGGACGATTGTTGTGATTCTTGTTGTTATCCATCGAACCGAATGTCTGGACCATCTTGCGAGTCCGAGTGCTGTGATGATTGCTATTGGATGTGCTACAGTTGCTGTTATACCAGCAAATCATCCAACAGACCAAGGTAGGGCAATACACACTGGGGCAAAAGTCGAATTTTTGTTGTAAAAATTTTAGATTTGAAATTTTTTGACAAAAAGTTGTTTTCAGAATTTTTGAACATATTTTTGGACATTAAAATTGAATTTTTTTTTACAAAAAGTTGAATTTTGTCAAATTGTGGGCAAAAACCTAGAGTAGAGAAAATAAAGAGAGATGATATGCAATCTGCAATTCAAATTGGGTAGATCGACATGCAATTTGAATAGAATCATTTGTCTGTTTTATTGAATTGCAGTGGAAAATATTTTTTGGAGCATAAAATGAACGATCGAATATTCTTCTTCTTGGGGATCCGGATTCTTTCTTATCCGGATTCCGGATCATTGGCAACGTCAGCAAAAAGGATCCAAAAACTGTATTGACTAAGAAACGGGCAAGAATAGTGTTCGACCGAACCACCGAACGAACCGAACCGAACTTACTGAACCAAATTTTTATAAGTTCGATTCGGTAAAATTCCGTTTTGACCGAACCGAACTCCTGATTTGACCGAACTACCGAACCGAACTATCGGTTGAACACTAGGCCAAAAATAGACTCTCTTCAAAACAGCTTACTTGTCAGTATTTCACCGCCTGGATATCAATTTATCTTTTGAACAGCACATCATATTTCTTGTTTGTAACAGAGTCGACATATTTTTTTGCTTTTCTTCGCCGCACTCACTGATTCTCTGCGTTTTTCTCTTGTCGTTTCACTATCATGTATCTCTCTCTCCTTTAGTATGCGAGCTTTTGTTGTTCAAGTAGATTTTTCTCGTCAAATGGCATTCATGGCGAGTGAAAAGTTCATTTGTCAAATTGAACTGATGCAGAATTGAGATTTGCTAATAATCGATCAATCGACATCTCAGGCTTCAAGCCTCATTGAGTCGCACAGTAGTTGAAAATCAGACAAAAAAGTCTCACATTGTGAATTTTCACGCCAAAAATTCAAAGATTAGAAAAATTAGTGGGACAAAGAAACATAACAAATTGGTCGAAAAATTCAAATGAGACATTTTTGTGGATTTTGACACACTGTGAGTTGCTCAGATTCCCGTGGAGTTTTCGAAGAGTTTCTCCTCCCCAAGGTTGAGTTAATATTGACTCTCTTCAAAATTCATACATTTTGACTACTATAGTGATTTGAAAAGTCATCAAAGAGTACAGTGTGTGACGCCTTTTTTTGCAACTAACTACCGACCTAAGTACCTAACATAACAAGAGACAAATGTTTTTTCACATCACACCTTTTCAATTTTTCATGCGTAGGTTTTTCAAATTATCTTTAATCATTGTTTACTTATTCAATGGCGTGCGAACATTTGGTTGCTTACCTTGAAAAATTTAGGATTTTTTTGTTGTTGTCAATTTTGAATTTTCTTGAAAAAAGTGGGTAAAAATGACCGAATATGTCTCATTTGAATTTTTTGCAAAGTTGATCAATTTTTTCAAATATTTGAATTTTCACGCCAAAAATGACGACTTTTTCTATTGATTTCCAAACACTGTGTTACGAAATAATTAGTGAACAATTTAGATTTTTGACATATTTCAAAAATGTTGCCTACTTTGCTAACGTTACTCTACATATTTGAGATAGTCTAAGGAATGTCCTGAATTTCTTCAGTTTCTTTTTCGTGAGCTACTTGCATGCCTGAGCAAAGTTTTATGATGCTGCTGCTGCTGCCCGACTGTGTCCAAGGCCTTCTTTTGGGGTTAGTAGGCATGCCTTGACCTTTGATGAGAGGAGTTCTCGAGTTCAATCGGAACACAACAGCAGTGTGCTAAGAAAGGATCTTATCTAAAGAGCCCCCCTTTGTTTTCTAGATCCGCATGACTGATAACTCTGTATATTGCCACCTTTGGGACTGTAAATGAAGTACTTTATTAGCTTTGAAAAAAAGAGAAATATTTTCTCATCATTGATTTGCCTTTACCATAAATCAAGTAGATTTCAAAACTTTTTTAAAGATTTACTATCATTACATACCATTCGTGAAAACATGAAAAAAAGATTGAATCTGATAAAAAGGAAAGAACAAAGAGTCCTAACCGAACATGGGTTTTTTCTTGGCTACTTTCCCTTTTTATTACTTTAAGAAGCCTGCAAGCATATAGCATCCCAGTAGGGTGAGCTGAATTTTTTAGACGAGGCTGTAGACTTGACATAAGATTTAAAAGTCACAATTATTCAAATAGAAAAATATTTTCTTTTTGTTAACATTGATCTGTAACCAAATTATGCATCTCATGTCTAACCTCCAGCTTGGTATGAAAAATTCGAGTCACCCTACATCTTAGCAATGAAACTGAGTGTCCCTAAGACTCATGCTGAGATACATACAATTGCACATTTATCAACGTATCTTTTTTTAGCTTGTCTTCCAACACAAAAGAAGCCACATATGAATTACAGTTGTCCAGATATGTTCAATATTTCTTACTCTAAATCTCATTTGAAATGTTGCAGTAGTAGCAAAGAAAGTTCTACACTTTTACAAACTGTTGCAAAAGTCCAAATCCAAATAAATAGCTACTACTATTTTTCGAAATTGCAATTGGAAAAGGAAAAGTTCTGTGATTTAAACTTTAGTTATTTGATTTTGGATGATTGTGTCCCAAATGAAACACAGTGTTTGAAAAGTTCTCAAAAAATGGTTAGATGGAGTTTATGAAATATTTTTCCCGATATTACTCGAATTTGTAAATGTTCCTTTTGACGACTTTTCCAACTTTGGACACCTATTTTTTTCAAAAATTGATTTGTCCTTATTTTCAATTTTTTCAATTCTGAGACATTGACCATTTTCAAACATTGTGCTTTGTTAGGCTACTTTTAAAATCATCGATAAGATGCCTGATGGTGAGATGCATTTTTTGCTTCTAAGCAAAAAATGGTGAAAGAGTGCATTCTTGATTAGATCCGGCAGTCTTTCAGCAAACTGTGGTGATTTATAAATGGGGAATCAAGCAAGAGTAGAACTACTGTGCTGCGGTTGTGAATTTTACCCTCTAATCTCCTGTCTTCTTGAACTCAAATATTCAGAGCAGCTTCTTGAGGAGAGCAATGCATTTTGAAATATGCTGATGGATGAGATAATTAGCCAAGGAAAAAGAAGCAGAGAAAGAATTTCTATTTGAAGTTTTTATTTGATTAGCAGGGTAGACGTACATACGTGAGTAGACTCCTGGACAGCTGAAAGTCAAATAAAAACCTGAAAATGTGACATCTTGACGCTAATCATCTACTGTTTTTTTGAAAATAGGGAAAAAATCAGGGTATTTAAATGCATTTCTTGTGCTTTTTTATTGACCTTAGACATCGCTAAAGTAATGAAAAATGTGTTCATTTTCCTTTTAGGTAAGTCCCAAATGATTCTGATTTTTCTAAAGTCAAATAGCACAATGGATGCATTCTGTTTTTTTTACAATGGAAGCGTCATCATGCGGATTTTTTGGGAAGGTCCGCAACTAATCATGGGGGTCAATTGCTCCAAGACTTCTGTTTTTGGCACAGCTTCTTCATCTTCTGAATCCTTTCAAGTCCTGCTCCTGTAAAGACTGATTAGTGCCATGATCGCCACCTTGGTTTCCAGATTGGGCTCATTCATTAGCAACAAAAACATAAGGGAGTCTAGTTAATTTATTTCAAAAATAAAATGGTTACCATGGCTCTAATCAGTATTTATAGAAGCAGTTCAACACAGAAGACCTAAAGGAAGGCATAAAAGTGCAACTTTGCTTCTTAAAAAAGTGAGGATGTCAAAGTTCCTGTTTCACTCCATGATGACTCGGTCAATGCGTTCGTTCATAGGAAATCCGATCTACCTGTTATTCGATTCTCAGGCTAAGGGGCTGCGCTTTTATAGATGACGCGGGTCTCTTGATATTGTATAGTGCGCTAGGTCTAGGGCAAGCAGGGCTAGAGGGCGCTTAGGGAGACTTCCAAAGCCATAAGCTAGTGGACTACCTGTGTGTCCATTAGTAGAGACCTGTGAACTAAGATGTTTTGACGTGTTTTGAAGTAGTGATCTCAGACTTGTGAAGCCATGGCGTATAAATACGCTCATAATCCTGGCATAACAGAGAGTCAAAGTTTAAAATCAGCTAAAACCAATCCAAGATCTCGTAATGGAACTCTCGTTAGAAATGAAGTTGTCAGGTAAGCAAGCAAATTAAACTGAGAAAAATTGATTTGAATTGGAGTATCATCTCATTGCATATTCATAAGGCCCAAAAATGAATTGCCAAGTTTAAGACAATATTGGACTATTTGGAAGTAAAATGAGTCAAAATGAACCATGATTGATGGATACTAAATGGTGAAATAGGACTTTAAAAGACATAAAAAGGTGCAAAAGATTATGAGTCACCTTTTTAAGTCATTTTCAAACACTGTGAGTCATATAGAAAAAATGGCGATTACGGCACTAATCAGTCTTTACAGAAGCAGGGGTTGAAAATTCAAATGAGACAATTTTAGTGATTTTCAAAAGGCTGTGTCACAATATTGAAAGTCCTTTTAAAATGCTTAGAATATCGAAATGTTAGACGTCTAAATAAGCTAGACACTTAGGTATTTAAAGTAGTAGACATCGCAAGAATTTCAGGTTCAAGTATTTCCAAATGGTTTTCAATAGACATCAAGACAGACACGTTTCATCAATTGTGATCAGCTCTCGCAATCGAACAAGGTTTCAATTACCTTGTTTTGTTGTCTCTCGACATCTCTGCTTTGCAGAAAGAAACAGATGGAAAAGATCATCGAGATAAATGACCTTTTTTGAGTTTAGACTTTAGTAGTAGTAAACGAAAACTCATTTATCAAGAATTCTAAAGTAGAAAATAGCTTGTCATTCCAAAAAGAAGATTGAAAATTAAGCATCAGAATTGACCTTCTTTTCTTCAGTAGTAGTCTAACCTTCAACCTTTGATATTGAACCATGAGAAAACTTCAGAAGCATCGCGCAAAATGATTTGCAGTGTTCTGAAAATCCAACAAAAATGTCTCATTTGACACTGATTTCAGCTGATATTCTCGAAGATTTTCTTAGTGAGATCAGAACTTATCTCCATTTGTACTTAAAAGGGCCTTCGGCACATCAAGATGAGTAGTCACAAATGGTATTTGAAAGACAAAGGGACTTGTCATGAAAAACCTGAAACATTGCCAAAGGGCTAGAAAACGACAAGAACATTATGGGTTTTATGAACTAAAGAGCGGAAGTACCAGTGCTTGAAAAGAAAATGAATTAAGTTTTATACACACACACAGACAAAAGCCAAGGAAGGGTCTGGGAAATTACACAGGACAATAGAACCTTTAGAATTGCCAGGCTGGCAATTCTCAACCCCATGTTTTATGATAAGATTCATAATCTCAAGTTACCAAAAAAACAAAAATCCAGATTTTTTTAAAATCTGCATTGTGAACTGCAATGACATGAATGACATTCCTTGACATTATTCTTCTCGCATTGAAATTATAATAATAGAAGATGCCAAGCATCACGACTTCAACCACAATTACACGTACCCAAATGCATAACCAAAATATGTTAATGACTAATTTGTAAAACAGAAAAAATAGAAAAAAGTTTTTCTTTGTGTTGAGCAAGCTGAAAATATAAGGCAGAACTTTTATCATCATCTTGGCTTGATGCAAAACAGACACGCAAGTTTAAAAGGCGCAAGGAAAAAGATCAAGATTTGTTGTGTTAGGAGAACATAGTGTAGAAGTGTCGTTAAACAAATACAGAATACATAAGGATTCTTTATGTATTTGCATCATTACTTATCATCGGAAGGAAGTGCAGACAGACCTAAGATGTACAAAGGACAATGCTTGAGTAATTATCTACGTCCCTAAGCTTTGTTAAAACAAAAACATAGATTTTGAAAATCACTCAAAAAGTCTTATTTTACAACATCCTTTGGTCCATTAATGCAAGCCAAACTAAATGCAGTCCGACTGCATTCAAATGTTCAAATCATTGAATCATTCCACACGTTCAAATCAGTATTTTTGTCTCTAAAATTCACACATGGGACTTTTTCTGAGTGATTTTTAAACACTGTGGAAATTCAGGCCTTTTCAGTAAAATTGTTCAATCCCAATTTCTATAACTGTATACACTTTGACTGTGTAGGAATTGCGTGGCCTATAATAATGGCTTGCATCCATGCAGGAAAAGATAAATGTGATGAGTAAACATGGAGAAAAATTGCAGGAAATACATTTCAGCTGCTATTACCATTTTGCTTATGTAATCGGTAGTGTATGAATGGAGAACCTGGAGTCATTTCCCAGAGTATACCCTAAGTAGCTCATTTAAAGCTCATGTATGCAAATGTTCCAATTGGTAAAGTTCACGTTAAGCAATTTCTAATCACAGTAGGTGATCTGTAGTGCCAAACCCAGAACCTTCCTTCACGAGCAGGTTATTGATGACCTTCTTGCAACTTCTTCTTCTTTTGTTGAGTACTATGTACCATTTTTGACGTTGTGTGAGAACTGAGAAGCTAACTTTTTGGCAGTATCATAGGCAAAATAGGCAGGGATCAATCATTAGAAGTTATCCTTAGGCAGCACTAAATTACAGACTACTGAAGACATCAGCATCGGCAAATGCTTTTTCTGCCCAAAATGATGATGAATTTCTCATTCATTTCAGTTCTAAGCTCAAAAAATGGGAAATATTATTTTGACAAAATTGACATTTTTGGTCATTTTCAAATAACTGTGAAAAAGGTTTTTGAATTCGTTCTGATGGACGCAATTATCTAATTCAACCCCAAAATGTCTTCTTATTTTTTGCAGTTATAAAACACTCCAATTACAATGCATAAAATACTAGTTTTTGTAGCCTCAGAGAATCTAATGTCTTGGGCATGGGCCAAGCTGCTGAGCCCACAATGAAATAAGAATTGCTTTGAAAATCTTATTATGGTGAATCGTCAACGAATTATCGGTCAAATTGTGCATGAAATTATGCTTGAATTTCGCTGCCGATTTCGGCAATTTCTCAAAGTAGGATGAGGTGAAATTCAGTGGAAGGAAATGCCATCAGGACATCTGAGGGAGAAACGTACACAAAGGCTTTTTCAATGATGAGATTGTTTCCAACACTGTATTATCGGTTTCAAAATAAATCAAAGATAGACTTCAAGATTGTGATCAAAAGCGGAGCAACCGAGGACCGGAGGGCCGAGGGAGCGAAACGATATACATATTTTGTTTTGTCTGGTTTTGATGCTGAGTGTTTTTCCGTGCTGAAAATACACTGGGTTTACATATAGCATAAGAGTTTGTCTTGCAAAATCCAGCTCATTTTCTGCGGTAAAGTTTTGCACTACTCACTTCTAACTGCATTCTGCATTTGTTTTTGGGGGTGAGCGAAAAAAGTGAAGAAAAATAAATCTGTATTTTTCAAATGTATCTTTGCAGTAAGGAATGCGACAAAAAAAAGTTATCCAAAAGCAGAGCGATCGAGGCCCGAAGGGCCGAGTGAAGGACAGGTTTTTTTGATCTATTGATTTTGTATTTCATTTTTTCACTTTTTTCTAACAACAAAGCAAAGAAAATAGGAAATATTTTTTGCTCATTTACAGAAAATACAAAATCGTATCAGTCACAAAAAACCGAAAGCTATTCATCAACCCCAAGTAGTATTGCATGAGAAAACGCCTACAATATTATTCTAGAGAAAGAAAGCCTTTATAAATACTGTAAGAAGAAGAAGATGAGGGGACGACAAGGTCGAGTAGTAACATATCATAGCAGGCATAGGTAGGTGTTCTTTCTGTCCACGTACTCAAATATATGTCGTCTAGACTGTCTCCATGGTGTCCAACTTCTTGCTTTCTCGAGAGTCCAGAGAGAACTTCTCTTGCTTTTTGGGGTTCCTAAAGCAGCTTTAGCTTGATTACTATACTCCTCAATACTGCAACTCAATTGAATATTCAAGCTCACTGAAGGATAAACCGTCCTCATCGCCTTTACTCCCATCGAAGTAAAGTACGTGGAGTATATCGTTTTTTACGTCATTACGTTATTACGTATCGCATGTAGAAATACAAAGATGTATTACTACTCAACGGATATTTTGGATTATATATCATGTTAGAGAAATGATAAGTATTCCTTGCCCGATTACACAAGATGAAAAGAAGAAGTCGATACAGCAAGGTACACCCTAGTATCCCTAGAAGTCTAAGGCTTTCTCTTTTACGACGACGATGAGGCGTTAGATTGATGCCTTGCTTGGCGTTAATATCGATATCAGAGCAAGCGGGCTTATATGTAAGACTTTATTCTAGCCCATCATTTCTCCCTTGGGGGTAGTCTAAGTTTCCTGCTTAGAAAGCAGCTTTTTGAGTAGCAAAAAAGATTCTTTTGATCAGACGATCCGGATCATTTTTTGAGAAAGGGAAAGCAACTTTTCTATTGCCTGAAGACAGTCATTTGTAAAGTGACCATATCGCTTCATTCATTTTCTCAAATAGAAACCGCAGCAACTGCAGTGAGAGCGGCTTTTATTTGAAGACTTACGGTAGGATTTTCATTTAAAGAATGACGTCAAGAATGGTAAAAGTGTACATAAACACGGAAAAATATGTGTCTTTGCGGTGTTCTCGAGGACGCATATCTCGCGTTTGCTAGACATCCTCGAAGGGTGAGCGCATTTCTCGTACTCTGTCCTCGGCATCCGCGGCCACTGTAGTACTAGTCGAGTAGTAGTGAAGGGAGAGAGCAGATCCAGTTTTTATCTCGCTTAACTCAGTCGTTCACAGTGAGTCTGTCCACTTAAAGCCAATTGACGAGAAAATGTCCGGAGTCAATTCAACAAAGGCCGGAAATTCGGGCAATGCAACTTCTCAATTAGCCGCTAATGGATACCGAATCGCCAAATCTTGGCAATACCAAGATAATTTGCCCAATCAGAATCAAAATCAGTTGGAAAATCGGCCGCTGAACAACAACACGTTGCGGCCGATTTTGATGGCCAATTATCCGCCGATTGCCAGTCCGAATCGGAGTGCTTTCGCCGGATTGAAACGTGATAGACAACGAGTGCGACGGAAAGATTCTTCCTTAGATAGAAGTCCAAAGTCAGAAACACAGAAACAACCTTTGCTATTGAACTCAAATACGTGGTAAAAATTCCTTTAAAATTCGTTTCTTATCAGTTACGGAATGTTTTTCGCTCTAGCTCATATTCTTGTCTCTTACTTTTACTTGTTCTGCTTTAATTTGCAACCTTACAAAACACACTTGGACAAAATTCAAATTTTTGTTCACAAAATTGCTCAAATCAAATAATTTTCAAATTGATTTTTGCTATTTTATCTATTTTATGCGTATTTTTGTCGTTTAGTGATTTGACGAGATTTCCATGCATCGATTTTTGAGCAAAAAAAAAAATGGGCTTTTCCAGCAATTGAAAAACGTCCAAAATTTCATGAGTTTTCTTTCCTTTTTCAGGTAAGTTGCCACAAATTGAGGGATATTTTTTTTCGGATCATACAGAACTCCGGATCTGAAACAAAGGAGATCTCAATCGGAACAAAGTCGACACAAATCTCGCAACCTCGCTTGAAATGCTCAAACAAAGAGAACAAAGTTGTGAATGTGAAAGTTTGATAGATCATTTTAATTTCTAGTCAATGATCATCCGAGAAACTGTAGAGTACAACACAATTTTCTTTTTTTCTGACACATCCATCAACAAAATGGATGACATTCATTCAATTAATGCTGTCAATAAGAAGCTTAAAAAGCTCTCTTCTCCCGCCTTCTTCTCATGCGCTACTTTTTGCTTCATTAGCTATAATTATTCAAGAGCTAAGTGCCAATTAGAAACACTATTTAGGTCAAAAAAGAAAAAATGATGATGCGATGACAAATCTAAGATTTTCACGATTTTTCATCTTCAAGTGTCCACAATTCCCTTATGGGTTGCGGACAGAGTCATAATGTGTGAAAATCACAAAAAATGTCGCATTTTGAATGTTCACGTTTGCTACTTCAAATATTTGAATTTTCCCGCCAAAAATGGCCAAATGTAACTTACAGATTCATATGTTGATTTTTGACGTTGTTGAAAAAATGAAACTTTCTTGAGTTATTTTCAAACACTGTGACTGTGCAGTGCTCGTTTTCAAGCTAATCTATGTAATGGGCCTCTTAAATCTGTAAGAGCGGCGGACAGAGCTTTAAAGGTAATGTTCTCACATTTTTCCATTGCTTGCTTGGGCTGCTAGAAGTCTTGTTGCCTAATGTATCTTCATGAATATTTTGGCCCTTTTTATGTAGAATAGTAGTACAGGAAATAGTCTTGGCGTAAGCATTTGGTAGGTGCCAAAAGCGAAGGCCTATAGAACAGTGGCCAAATAGACATTTCTATTTACCCTTACTTTATCATAAGTAAGGTGCTGCTAGGTTTTGTTGGGTGTGGGAAAGGGGGTGCGTGTTGACTGTTAACTCCCAAATTACTCCCCCCACCCCAATATATGGGGCGTCCTCCCAAAAATTTGATATGGGGGCCGTACGCTGTGGTCGAGCTGAGTACTACAGTACAACAGGGGAAATGATATTTAGTGTGATAGCTTATTTTGAGTTAACTAAAACGGGTAAAACATGAAATATCCAGAGAAGTACGAGATTTCCACACCCCTATTCAGTTTGGTAGAAAACTTTTCTCTTTTCTTTCTTCACGGTTCCTTAGAAATTGAACCATCTATTGACTGTGTTGTATAGAGTAGAGAGGATCGAATAGAAGAAGATTTCTTTTCTTCTTAGTTTTAGTCGGTCATTTGAATGAAACTGAAGCTAGGCAGGTATAAAGTGGAGAGCAGGAGGTTTGCTGCCTTTGTTCCAGATTAATTTTCTTCGACTCGTTGCACACATTACGCCGAATTCAATGGCATGAGACCAATCTTAAAGTGTCGTTTTCGCTATCATCAATGCCTCAGGCTAGTACCAACAACCATTACAAGCAACCATTGCATTGCTGCCCTATCTGAAAAATTGTTGAACTCCTGCCAAGATGACCGAAACATGACAATTAGAGTGATTCATCCAGAAATCAAGGTCTTGAACTAATGAATTTCTGATCATCTGCTGATCTATACATTTCAAGGAAGGTGTATGTCTGTCTGAATTTGCACTTACAAACACACACTCTTCCAAAAGTCCATATTTTGATCAAATTTTTGGCGCTTTTCGAGTCAAAATCTGATTTTTGGACAAAAATAGGACATTTAACATAGTGTGACAAAATGCCAAAATCTTTTCTAAAGCATCTTTGAAAATGGCTGAGTCAACCACTGCTACTCAAACTTCAAAGTGAAAATTCGCCATAAAAACCACCAAGCCCCCTTATCAAGGCACAAAAAAGGAGTGAGACTGAGGAGGAGGAGGAGGAAGTTTCTTCTTTCAGCTCTTTTATTGTGCGTACGTAGTGGCTTTTGTAGATGACACACCTTCCTGGCTTTTTTGGCTCGTATTGCGGCAACCACAGTATTTTCCTTTGGCGAAAATAATCCCCTTGGGCGTCCTCCCCAGAATTTGATATGGGGGCCGTACGCTGCGGTCGAGCTGAGCACTACAACAGGGGTACTAGAAATGATATATGCTGACAAAAATAACATTACAGAGACAGATAATACAGTGTTTTCTGAGGCATTTTTTGTTCATCCTCCCTCATCACATTTGCATGGAACATCTTAGGAGGTTCCTTGCTTGCCATGGCATAGCTATCCACATCTTCATTAGAGCCCACTAAAATGACACTCACGATCATCTCCACTGCTGTGTGTTGTCAGAATGGTGTAAAAATGAAGTCTTGGAGTGTGTCTTTGTAACATCATCTCAAAGTCTCAAAGTCCAAAAACTTGACACAAAGACAATTTACGCCCAGAAAAGACTCATTTGCATAATGCACTATAGTACACATTCAAAATTAGTATCTTTGCAGCAGAAAAGGTCAATAATTTAGAATTCTTTTAAAAAAGAAGCAAAATGAGGTTGTTTTTCGAGACGAAAATTGACTTACTTTGCAGATCAGATTACAAATTGTTTTCTATTTTTTAGTACTGCTGAATCTAAGAAAAAAAGATGACGAATCTTCACTTACATCATCACAGTGTTTGAAAATCATTTAGCAATGTTGTAAAATGAGACTTTTTGCATTGATTTTCAAACACAGTGATGAAGACTTGCTTTGCTTTGGCTACTACTCATTGCATTAGTGTCAATAGAATCGCGTGACTGCTTAGGAACCTCAAGCTCACATTAGCATAAGGAATCTAATTATCTCACACCTTTTTTTTTGTGTTCTGTCTCAGAAAAATGAGACGAAAAATATTTATGAACGAGCAACGTAGGTAGAAAATTACAGGGGTCAAAAATTGGCTTAGCACGAAGGCAACAACTAGATAAGGCGCATCCCATCATCATTTTAGAATTTTCCCAATTTTCTTCCAATTTACTTTGTTGGTGGTCAAAATTCCTTTTTCAAAGTTTTTGTTGCTTGTTGAACATGCAATGAGATATTAGACACATTCACATTCCATAAACATGACTTCAGATCTTCTATTCATTCTTGATGAGGCCACGTATGGTCTATCTCGTAAATCCAATTTATGACTTCACTTCGCTAATTTTGGAGTGAAAGTCAAAACATGTTCAATTGAACCTTTTTTATCGCATTTCCGTTGCTTTATGGAGGCTCTCACAGTGACTAAGAATACCTGAAAAATGGATCAAATTCAAAATTAGAAAATGATCCGTTTTTAGTGGGTTCTTAGTCACTGTGATGCATCATGGTTCTGGTAACTCTGCTGATTTCATTGGTTTTAAAAATCTTTTGAAATTCTTGAAGATTTCTACCAGATAACCTCTTTCTGTTAATGCCATTAGTTGGAATGTTCCCAGAGATACTTATCAAGTATTATTGAGTTTTCACAGCATCTCTCATCCCCTTCATCCTCGTAAAGTTTACTGCCCTTTTAGAAAACACACTGTGTAAAGTTCATCACAAATTAACCATGTTTTCTTGATGCTGGTGAACTTTGCCATATTTTTAAAGTCTTTTCAATGTCGTGCCAACTTGCTTAATTGCTTGTGAAATCATTTGATATGATGGCTTCTTCATGATCAAGGCATTTTCAAAATGTAAGCATCGCATGCCATGCCCTATTGTCAGAATTTTATTGACACACTAGGCTTTTTGTTTACAATCTGCGCCAAAATCATAAAATAGTCTTAGCATGAAGAAATTCTCCCAAAATGGGTCATCTTGTTGTTAGATAGACGTGGGTTCGAATCCCGATTAAGAATATTTTTACTTCTTTTGGTTTCGAACCAATGACCCTTAGAGCACAAACGATTGAAAGAAGTTTGAAACCTAGCATAGAAACTTTATTTGACAAAAGTATGTTTGACCATCTTTAGGGTTCAAACCTGCAACTATTATAATAACAAAAATGTTGTAAAAAGTCTGGCATGATTTTGGCCACAAAAAGAACCCATTTTAGGGTGATTTTTAGGTACTGCGAATCATGTCATGATATTTTCAGTCCCTCAAAAGATGTGTCCGATTTTTGGTGAAAACAACCTACTGTGGAATATCGTAGGCTGAAAATAGGGTCTGATAATTTATGATCCAAAAGGCCCAATTATGTTTCTATGATGAAAACAACTAAATTAGGTAAAAGAAAAGCCATTACACTAACTGGACGCACCTTCATTTGAAAAAGTTTTGGATCTCGAGCTGAGCGGAGGAGTGAGTGCACAGTGGTGATGCATGTGTTACGCACGCAGCATGCACAGTGCTGCAGCACCTGTGTAAACTACCAAGCGCTTCAGCTTATGCTAGCCTGCACTGTGGCTCGTCTATCATCAACATGAAACACATTTAGTAGTGATCAGGGCCTCTTTGGAAGAAGCAGGCAGCAAAATCATGCGAAGACGACACAAAAACAAATAACCGCAACTTAGAATCTCGACTCCTCAGTCAGTGTGTATTAAAGTGAAATGACGGTGGCTTGTAGAGCTGAAGATAGAGCAAATTACACAGTGTGGTATTTACTAGGAAATTCGGCTGCTCTACATAATAGAGGATGTGCTATTTCCTCTCATTTTCTGTGCTGCTCTTGATTGTTTTTGGGTGTAACTAGTATTTTAGAATGATCCTGACAATAATCAGTTCTCAATCGACATATCAGGGTGTGTTATGCCGAATTTTTGACTTTTTGCATTTTTGTCACATCACAGTGATCCAAAATATTCAAATGGGGATTTTTTTAGGTCTACCTCTAAAAGCTTATTTTAGATCTAAAAATGAAGTTGGCTTTTTAACACAGTGGCTAGTTCCCTCAAAATGGGTGTTTTGCATCTTTTCACTTTATTGAAGACTATTGAAGTTTTGCCCAGAAAATTCAAGATAATAACCTTTGACACTTGAGTAGATGCCAGCATCTAAAGTGTAGGAGTTGAGTCGAAATTCGATCTGAATTCTGTGCAAGAAAACAGATGCTTATCTTTATTTCTAAGAGGCTGAAATATTTGACGAATTCTCTAAGTCTTTCTGCTTTTGAGGGCTGCTGCTGCTTCATCTGATTTTGCAGTACTTTTGTGTCTCTCTCATCTTTGCTGTTTGGTATGCCAGACTAAAAAGCAGTGCGGCGTAAAACAAAAATGAGAAATTGAAAAGACGCATTCATGTTACAAAATAAGCAGAAGTGAAGTAACACTATACCCAATTTACACAATAGTGTCTAAACTAAGTGGAATTCTTTCTAAGTAGATCAAAAGATTGGGTTACTTTACACAGTGACTTCACATTCACGATTTTGATTTGAAAAGAAAAATGAAAATTGGTTGGCATTGCATATTTCATACCTGATTATGCAAATTACTATGCTCAACCAATCTTATTTGAGTAATAAGGCAAGTATTTGGTATGAAAAATCTAAACTTCTGATTTTGTGAGGATTTTTAGACATTCCAAACCATGGATCATTTTATGAAGGAAATGACTCATTTTTTTGAGAACATTCTTAGACAGTGTGCTAAAGAAAATTTTCTTTTAAAAGAAATTGAAAATTATTTTCTAAGGAAATGATGCTTTTGTTTGGCCCTTCAAAATTACAAGATTAATGATTTTCAACAACGAAAATCTTCTTGAAACACAGGCAGGGTCAATTATCTTTAATTGAGAAGAGCATTTGCAACACTAAAATGACTTTGAGTAAAAGATATTCAGTGAAATGCACAGTGTAATAAACTGTGGATTTTGAGGTCTAAAAAATCGAAATTGTTTTGCATTTCATATTCCAATTCTCTCTAGAATTTTTCTTTGTAAAATAAAGTAGGAAAATAATTGAGACCCATTTTGTTGTGTAAAACGTCTTTTTGTTTTTCCAAGCCAAAATTGAAACCTCATCAAGGCGTCATTAACATTGAGAGAGGAGAGAGAAGTCCTCAAGACAAATTGTCTTTTTCATAACGTGGGACAAGGTGCATAGAATTTTCTCATCATTTAGTAGTACTTTTTTCAACAATGACTCAACTTTTAGCCTACGGTGTCAAGTCAAAGAAGCAAGCAGCAGCTACTTTATTATTTATTCATAGAGATCAACTTTGGCTCGCGTCATATTTCACGAATTCATTGTAAAAGGCGTACTCGCAAAAAACAGATGAATATCATTTCTTTCTGTATTTTTTATGATATGAAAATTCTGCATTTTGCATAAATGAGGTTGTCTAGAGAGTTGAAATGCACTCATACTGAGCTGTGATGCAAGTTATCATTTTTAGCATCAGTTTCAAAAAATTATAGTTCAGCCTTATAAAGCCAATGTGATAATTGCAAAAAATCCGCTCTTTTGTTGAGCTCACTGTGCATGATAAAATCGTCATTTTCCGGAGGCCCACACTGATTCCAAACCGTAAAATAGTTCATCTAAAAAATATCGTAAAATATCAAAAACTTAAAATTGATCCATTTTGGGACAGTAGTGATGTGTACATAAAAAGCCGCAAACATTTGACTTTCTTTGAAAATGTCGAAAATGACATCAACTGCATCAGTGTGTGCACAGGAATGACAAAAATGACGATAAAAGCTAGCAAAATTGGATTAGCATGGTGCAAGGCTTTAAAGTTCTAGCGCCATCTAGCCCTCTATTACATGGTCTGTTTGACCTATTTTTCTTGTTATGTTGGTTTCAAATTCTCTACCTAGTTTTTGTGTCTCGAGTAGTCCAGACTATCATTATCCTATTCAAGTCAAGAATTCTGCCTTCACGATGAAGAAAGTCTAGAACCAACCCATCGGTCAAATAGCAAAACCTTCCAGCAAAACGTATCACAACAAACACGGCATCTAACGTATATGCAATTTCTAAAACTGCACAAAACAATCAATCAAAAATATATACATACCATGTCCAAAATGACCCATTCAAGAAAGTCACTGTGCATAGTGAAATGTCACAGTGAAAATAAAAACGCAATTTTGAGACCAAAAAAATTTGACTCATTTTTGGGGGTAAAAAGTCACTGTGCAAAAATAATGTACTCTACAAGCTCTACAAGCCACCAAAATGCAACCTGTCTTCAAAGTTATAAAATAATGAGCCAAAGGCTCTTGGAAACGGATTTTCCATCCACGAGGAATCCAAGCATCATCAAAAGGTCGGGCAAACCAGGGAATTTGAATCTTCGGCCTGTTTCCACATCTGGCAGTATGCCTAAAAATCTAAGTGCTACCGAATGGCAGTATGAGCCCAGTTTCGGTCGGAATTCGGGATCCATGTCTCGCGTCCAAACAAGTTTTGACGTTAATCCGCGACACGCAGCTTTGCCACATAATGTGGGTGGTCCTCCACCGGGTCCCAATCGGACCGGATCCTTGAAAAAGGCCTTAACGACCTCGGATGAGGACGATGAGGTTGACAGTGAGGAAACTCGGCCTTTGCAAAGGCTGCCTAAACCTCAAGTCAAACCCAACAATTCACATAGTTCAACTTCAGATTATCATAGTGATGAGAATCCTAATTTGTTACCGGTGGAGCATAGGGAATTGCCTGGATTCAGACTTCAACATTTTAACAACAGGTACTTTAAACAACAAGTCCTTTTAAGGAGGATCTTTTCATTAGAGTCAACATTGCTGCTTGAACGAACCAAGGTAAACAGCAAAGAGTTCTTAGGCCACCAATGGATTTGTTGTTGCAAAGATTCAATGGAATTTTCAGGGAAAAATTGCACACTGGTCTATTTTAGTAGATTTCTATTACTTCTTGATTCATGAAAAAAAAATTGAAAAATCTACCAATTTGAAAATCCCTCAAAAAATGTTCATCAATTTGTATTTTGATTTTGCAAATTCCACCCTAAATTGTCTACTTGACCACTGTGCAACAACTCATCTGCAAAAGTCGACAATGATGATGATGGCCTAAAGCCCAAATATTGACGTACCTAAAGGGGCTCTCCTCTAAGGAACCCAAACTCTGACAACCTCCAATTGTTGCAAGAGAACTCAACCAAATAGTAAAAGGAAATATATATTTTTTTTCACTAATTTTTGGCCCTTTTGGCAAGATAAAGTCATTGCGTAGGCATGAGAACAGATTGTCAGATTAGTAACTTCTAAGGAAGAGAGAAAAAAGAATATTTCCTTCAACAATAGAATTTTGACTACTATTCAAAAGTTGTGAAATGTGCAATTGCAAAAATGCTATGCACGCGGTGCCCCGGCCTTGTCCGCGAAATCCAAGCATAGCGCACAGTGTGAAAAGGTTTCTAAACTTTTGATTGACAGCTTTGGGGGTTGACTTTTACATATTCTATTGTCCATAGAAAATAATCGGAGTGTGGAAATTGTGAATCTAAGGGTCTAGGATAGGATTTTAGGTCTGGGTGATTTGTAAAAAAAAAGATTTACAAACCTTTGACATTTGACAAATGGTTTCTAAGACTTTGACAACATCCCTAAATGGGCTTTTTTTGAGGCTATTTTAGGCATAATGACATAAACATCAGCATGAAGTTGTGGACGATAGGTCACGTTTCCATCAAATTCATTGCCAATGCCAATTAATATTCAAAGCCTCTGAAATAGGGGAACCTGTAGCACATAAATACTAAAGTTGGAACTTGGAACCCAGCCCAACAACTAATAACTTTTCTTCTCAGCTTTAAACTTTTAAAAGCCGTTTATCAATTCTATTTTCTTATTCCAAGGATTCTTCATCCTAAAAATACACTGTGTAATGAAGGTCAACATGAGAAGAAGATCAGGGAAACGAAAAACAAAGCCGTAAATCTCCCGAAACATTGAGATAAAGCTATGTTCCATGTTCGATTTTGGCTTATCTTCCATTAATGGTACAACAATGTATACTTACATTCATCGATTATTTCTAGGGATGTGGAAATGAAGATCTAAGAATGGATCTAAAGTAGAACGGAAAGATTTAAAAAAAAAATACCAAGTAAAAAGTATCTTTCATAGACATCTTTGGTGATTTGTGTCTTTTTTCATTTTTTGAGTGCCGCTCCTTTTTAGAGCGGGGGTTGGTTCCAAGTTTGCTAATAATCAAATTGACGGATTTCCTTGATGGCCCCCTAGAGTGCAAGCTGAATAGATGAGTATTTGTTGTTCATGCATTTCTGATGAGAATCACGAAGACGCACATACTACACACTGGGACAAGTGTAAATATTTCGTCCTAAAATTCGAAATTGATTAAAATCGCAAATCTTTTGAATTTCAGCATTTTTGGCAGGAAAATTCAAATATTGTGAACAATATTTGAAATGTTTGTAATTTTATGGACAAAAAGTATCATTCTTGCCCCAGTGTGATACTAAGAATTCTTATACCAATCTTAATTCACGAGAGATAGAGAGCAAAGCAGAAATGTATTTTTTTGACAACACCGAAAAATTCTCACGCTAAGGTCCAATTTTGAATGCTAGAAGCAAAGAGAAACTTTTTTCTCGGTCAAAAGTTTCACTCTTACAATTCAGCACTACTACTTCAAGTCAAAATGAATCGTTTCCTAAAGATCTTATTTTCTTCGACTCTCCTAGAGACCTGTCAAATGGTTTATGATCCAATTAATCAATTATGTCAGTAAAGTACCATTCAGGTAGCTTGAGAAATGGCGTGTGTTCAATTTCCTTTTCAAGTTTACTTCAAAAATCTTGACAAAGGCCTTTGTTGCTGCCAACAATTTTGCTCAGTGGAAAATTCGCACACTAAAAAAAGTTTAGATTTTCGCGCCAAAAATAAGCATGGGTGGAACCCCTTTAGTAAAAGGTCATTTTTCAAGCTGATTACTTTTACATATTCAAATTAGTACACCTTGAAAAATGCAAATCAGACCAAAAATATTCTGACTCATTTTTCACGGTCATGACTCAATTTTCTACTTATAATGACTCATTTTATGGATACAAAAATACACTGTGGTACCTGTAGAAGAAAAAAATTGTTGATGGAATAGCAAAAAGAATCGATTTTGCGCTTGAGTAATTTGAAGTTTACCTGATAAAGACATCATTTTTGAACAACAAAAACGATCCATTTTCATGTAAAAATGATTTCAATTTTTGTTTTATTTCAGGCATCGCAAAAGTGACGATGAGGAAATGTCGGGAGGCGCACGTTGCTGTTTTGGTTTCTTGACATTTTTGGCCCAAATCCTACTTCATGGTGTGGTAGGATTGGTTCTCTTTTGGGTCACTGCTTACCACTCCAAAGACAAAGTTCCATTCTCATGGAGGACAGATCCAGAACTGGAATGGAACCTGCATCCTGTGCTCATGATCTTAGGATTCATCTACTTTATGGGTCAAGGTAGCAAAGTCACTTTAATTTCTAAATTGTCTTTTCGCGCCCAACTTTAAAGCACATAAAAACCGCAAAAACCACAGTGTTTGAAATTAACTCAAAAAGTCTCATTTTAGATTTTTTTTCAGATTTTTTTTTTTTTTCTTTTTTGTATTTTTTCCCCTAAAAAAAATCAAGATCAGAACCTAAGCTATAATTTTGATCTCATTTTTTGCAGGAAAATTCAAATGAGACATTTTTGTGAGATATTCAAACACTCTGAGCTAGCAGAAGCAATATTAATCTCGAAGACATGCATTTCCATGTCAAGAAGTTTGAAAACACTTTCAATGCAAAATTTCAAAACTTGGCCTTTTTCAAAAATGCCTTGTGCCTCCTCACACTGGGACAAAAGTTGAATTTTTATCCAAAAAATTCGGTTCTGGTGAAAACTCATTTTAGTTTAAAATCTATGAAATATTTTGAAGCAAAAAATTCAAAAATCAAGATTTAATTTCAAATTGATAAACTTTTCGTTAATATTTGATCCAAATTGAATTTTATATTGATTCTTGTCCCAGTGTGCGACTTGAAAAGAACTTCAATATTTTGGTGTCACCGCAAAAGATTGCAAAAGGCTTTGAGGATCAAAAAAAAGAGGATCTAGGACAAATATTTGGTGTTCGAAAAAAAAGTTTTAATTTTTAATGATTTTTTTTTCTTTCCTACAGCGATGTTGATGTACAGAACCTGCAGGTGTTGTCGTCGCATCTGGAGCAAACTCCTGCATACCATTTTCCATTTATTGGCAGCGCCCTGTATCGCTCTAGGTTTCGTAGCCACTTGGGACTACCATAACTTACGCACTGACAATGATGGAAATCCTAACCCCATACCCAATTTCTACAGCCTTCATTCGTGGATGGGGCTCACTACCATGGGACTTTTTGCTCTTCAGGTATACATAATTGTTAGTCCCAAAAGCACACTGCGCGAGTAAAGAAAACAAAGATGTTTGAATTTTCGCGCTAAAAATCCACATTAGAGCCCACAATTTCAAACTGAGGAGCGAACTTCATTTATGCTCTAATTTGAATTTTTGCGCTAAAAATCTGAATCAACTTTGGAATCAACAATTCTAAATGAATTTTTGGCGCGAAAATTCAGACATTAAAGAAAAAGTATGAATCGAATTTGCCGATTCATTTTTGGCGAACTTTGGCGCGAAAATTAGAATTTTATACACTGTGCCAAGGGTAATTTAATTATTGTGTGTGTCCCTTAAACCTTATACATATTGTTCTTCTTGCAGTTCATCGTCGGTTTCTTCAGCTTTTTGCTTTTGTTGTGTTGTGAGTCCGCTACCGCATCCTTTCGGGCGGCTCTGGTGCCCATTCACTCGACTTTTGGTATCACGACCTTTGTGATGGCCGTGGCCACCAGCTGCACTGGCCTCATCGAGAAGGCATTCTTCACTCTCAGGTACGTCAGAATAAAAAAGAAGATTACAAACAACAATAGAAAACGCGAGCAAAGCAGGCAAAATGCAGGCGCAGCGGAAAAAGTTTCCATTCTTCATTGTTCATACTGTTGCACATATGCACAGTGTTTCAATATGACCTGAAATGTCTCATTTGAAATATTTTTTTTTGTCTCAATAATTGGTCAATCTTTTTTTCTTTCACGTCAAAAATTAACGTTTTTGTAATTTTTCAAATATTTGAATTTTCGCGCAAAATTGAAAATGAGACTTTTTAAAACTACTTTTAAACACTGTGATGACAAGCTCGTCCATCATCAACTTTAATGTTGAAAAATTATGTAGGTTTTTTGCCGCAAAGTAACCATCACCCTAAAATGAGCACAAGAATGGCCACTTTTTCCTCTGTGTGATGTGAAAAATATTTTGCTAAGTTTTCTCGCTTATTTACAACTAATACCAACTGTGAATTGCGTTTATTGCACTAGCACGACAGCACCTATAAAAAAGCACTTCTCTTAAATAACCAGAAAAGATGTTTTTAGAGTGACTAAAAAAGTGAAATTTAAATACACCCACACTACAGACTTCTTGTCTCATGTCCCCTTAAATTATCTGATAAGTGTTACCAGATAATTTTAAGGCACTTTTTTTGCAACGCATTATGCATTCTTGAAAATCACACTTTCACCCAAATAACTGCAAAAAAAATCACTTTTCCTTTCTTACTTCTCATTCATCTTCATTACACACTGTGGAAAAATTAGAATTTTTGTTCAACACCAAAATTATTTTTTAGGAGTTTTAAAACATTTACTTTTGAAATATAAATTGGAATTTTTGAAGTCAAAATTGATATTTTACCACAATGTGTAATATTGTGTGTGCTGTCTTGCATTTTTTGATAATTTTTGTCTGATTTTGAATTATCCACTATTACCAACTTTTGCACTTCCTTTAGTATTGCCTACTACAAATGGGTGCCTTACTTCATGGACCCCAACTATAATCGCACCCAAGCTTTGAGACCAACTGGAGAAAAAATCACCTATGAGGTCTTTTCATCTGTACCGGATTTTGTTTCCGAATCCTTGGTTGTTAACTGCCTTGGAGCTGCTATGGTAGCTCTGGTGGTCATCATGCCCATTTTGGTTTTGCACCCCAAGTTCAGATCCCGACCACAAAGAATTATTACCGTCACACATGACAGATACGGTTAAAAAATCAAAGATTTCTAAGTCATCAATTAAAAATCTCACGCATCAGAGTTCATGTCTTGTTGAAAAAAATAATGTCGAAATGCCTGCCAGATTATTTTCTGGCTTTTTTTGGATAAAAAATTATTTTGTAAAAAAAAAATTTGAATTTCCGGTCTGAATAAAAAAATTTAGTTTGGAAATTCTATTTTTTGTGCGGCATTTTTTGAAAATTCTTTTTAAAAATCATCCAAATTTCCTTTCTCAATTTTCTTTCTCAGATTGTCAACCTGTGATCAAAACCCCCTATCGATTTTCTTAAAGAATTTACAAAAAATGCCAAAAGCAATTTTTGAAAATGAGATATTTTAAAGATACAAAAAACCTCCAGATTTGACAGAAAAGGTAACCCAACAAATCTCCCAATATTACAGAACAAATATGTAAATACTCTTAGCACCCAGAATGATTGTAAAATCAACAATTCTCCCCTCCTCCCCAGAAAAAAAATTGCATTTGTGAATTTTTGATTGTGAATTTTTTTTTCTCGCACGAACGTTGAATGAATAAATGAATCTAAACAAATTATTGTTGCATTGCATTTTTATTTTGTGTTGCATGTGTATTTTTTCTTGCTTTTTGTATCTGCACCATACACACTACAGACTTATTACCTAACTCATCTGCAATTTTAAGAATAAAAGTGAATATAATATAAATTGTAGATGAATTCGGTATAAAAATACAAAGTCTGTATTTTCCATTTTCCCTTCTTTTTCACACGTTTTCAATAAAGATTTGATGCTTAGCTGAAAAAACCAATCTGGTAACGATTTTACTTAAACTTAGCTAAGCAGCAAGTCTGTATAAGTTTAAAAAACACTTTTTTAAATGTTTTTGTATACTAATTTTTCAGTTCTGACACCGAAAATATCCCTCAAGAAAGCAATGTAATCGAGTATGTATTTTTGTTGTTTGCTTTGATTTTTCTCCTACTTTTCATACTTCTCTCTCTCTCGGGTCCTTTGGAAATTCTTTTTTGAGACACTCTAATTGAGAAGTTTTCTAAGTTTTCTTTCTTCTTTTGTAGTTCTATCAAGGAACCTGATCAATATGACTACTACGCTGACGAGAAACCTGTGCTTTACAAAGGCATTGCTGATCTCTACACTGTAAGTAAAGTTAAACAATTTAGGCGCGAAAATTCAAATTCTTTAACTTTTTTCAAGCCGACCGAGCGATGCGTTATTTTTGTAATATTGGCTAATTTTGGTCCAGCATAAAAACCCCGGAAAGAAATAGGTCGCGATCACGCAACCTCTACAACGATTTTCTAATTGATTTGTTATTTGCAGGAACTGCCGAACGAAGCGATCATTGTGAACACTATCGCTGTTGCTTTGGTCGCTTTGGCCATTTTGATGCCGTGTATCCTCAAATGTGACGCATTCCGTAAGGGTCTAGAAAACGAAGCGGATGTGGATTCGGACGTTGAATGAAGAAGAAAAACCTGTAACACTCACCTCTGTTCTTTTGGATTTCAAGTACAAAATAAAAAGTTATGTACAGAAAAATTGGGCTTTACTTCAAAATTGTCGCGCGTCATAAATTGAAAATTTCAATCTTGTTGACTTTTGAGTCATGTTACCTCACTAGCTCTACTCGACTGCACACTACGGCAAGATTTCAATTTTTGTCCAAAAAGTAGATTTTGACAAAACCTTCTCTGATTTTTTGGCATCTGTAAAATTCAACCCATCGAACCCACCCTAATCTGTAGAAAGTAAGTCACCCTAATAAGGAGTTTTTTCGGTGTTTTTTCATGCCAAAATCCAGATTTTCACTCAAAAATGTACCTCAAAATAATAAAAAAAATCTCAACTGATTTTTGACACAAAATATAGACTTTTAACACAGTGTGCAACCCCTCTTCAAGATAAGAAATAGTTCTTTGAACCCTCTTGTCAAAGACAAAATGTCTTCCAATTCTGTTATCAGCTGTTTAGATGACATCGAAAATGAAGCTTTCAAGATTTTGCCTCGAAATGCATTGGATTACTACCGAAGTGGTGCCAACCAAATGATTTCATTACGAGAGAATCGAACAGCTTTCCAAAAGTCAGATCAAAATCAAAGCGTTTCTTCACAATTTCAAAATCTAATTTTCACGTATTTTCAAGGTTGAAATTGTTGCCAAGAATGATGATCGATGTTTCCTCTCGGAACATGAAAACTTCAGTTTTAGGAACTGAGATTTCCATGCCTATTGGAATTGCTCCAACTGCAATGCAAAAAATGGCCCATCCTGAAGGGGAATGTGCAGCGGCCAAAGCGGCCGAAAAGGCTGGAACGCTTTTTATCATGAGTACCATCAGCACAAGTAGTATTGAAGAAGTGGCTCAAGCAGCTCCAAAAGCACTCAAATGGTTCCAACTTTACATCTACAAAGATAGAGAAGTACTTTTTATAATTAGATTTGTTGGCATTTTTACCATATAAAAAATAGAGTCCGCAGTCGATTTGTGTCCGAAATATTTGGGAGAAAAAATAGAATCCGCGACTTATTTTCTTAAAATATTACAATCCGCGACAAATTTTTTAAAAATGGCGCGGCTATTAAACGAGGGCGGCTACTAGAAAGCGACTTTTATTTAAAGAAATTTGGTAATTTTAGGTCACAGCAAAATTAGTCCATCGAGCGGAGCGAGCTGGTTTCAAAGCCATTGTACTGACTGTGGATGCACCATACTTTGGTAGAAGATTGGCAGACGTCAAAAACAAGTTCAAACTACCGCCACATTTACGTATGGCTAATTTTGTCGGTTTAGGTGATGCAGAAACACAGTAAGAATAAACTTTTCTTTACATGTAAGTACAGGGTGTCCAAACAGGTTTTAGATAGGAAACTTTAGTGAAAATCTCACTAAAAGCAAAATTAGAATTTAGAAAACTATTTTATCGAAAAAATTCGTCAAATGGGAGAGAGATCTGCATTGCTAAAAAAAACTAGAAATGTAAACATTTTTTTGCCTTTTTGGACTTTTGAGGATTTACTCGCTCCGCTCGAATTGTCCGAAGCTAGTCTTTGGACACTTACATTTTTTTTAGGTGATAGCAAAATTAGTCCTTCGAGCGGAGCGAGCTGGTTTCAAAGCCATTGTACTGACTGTGGATGCACAATTCTCTGGTAGAAGATTGGCAGACATCAAAAACAAGTTCAAACTACCGCCACATTTACGTATGGCTAATTTTGTCTGTGCAGGCGATGCAGAAACGCAGTAAGAAGAAACTTTTCTTTCAATTTTAACAGCAGTGCATGCAAAATGCACAGTGTTTTGAAAATCAGTCCCAAAAAAACTTTTTTCATTATTTCATTTCCTGTCGTTATTTTCTTCAATTTTTTCAGAGCTAATAAGAGTGAAAAAGGAGCCGAGAAATCCGGATCCGGAATTAACGATTACGTCACCTCCCTTTTTGACCAGACCCTAACTTGGAAAGACATAACTTGGCTCAAGACACTTACTCATTTACCCATTGTTGTCAAAGGCATCTTGCATCCTGAAGATGCTTTAATTGCCATAGGTAATGTTCAACTATAATTCACTTCACGTCAGTTTTGTACACTAGATGGCGTTTTATAATTGCACACTTTCCCAAAAAAATCATGAAAAAATCCATGAAACTTTTCCGCAAAATCTTTCAAAATTTCAATATTTGCTTTAAAAAAAACTTTAAACGCCCTCTGGCGGAAATTTTAGGTTATATTGAAACTAAAGTTTATCTTTCCTTATAGACCATGGTGCATCGGCTATTATGGTCTCAAATCATGGTGCCAGGCAACTAGATGGAGTGGAAGCCACCGTAGATGCTTTGCCCGCTATCATATCAGCTGTCCAAAATCAAGATGCAAATGTTGAGGTCTATTTAGACGGAGGCATTAGGCAAGGCACTGATGTGATAAAGGCATTAGCTTTGGGTGCAAAAATGGTATGCATTGGCAGGCCTGTTCTCTGGGGATTAGCGTTAAGTGGCCAACAAGGAGTTGAATTAACGTTGGAACTTTTGAGAAAGGAGTTGGATTTGGCCATGGCTTTAGCCGGATGTACGGATTCTAATAACATTGATGGAAAATTAGTCAAAACGCTACCTAACTCTAATCTTTAAATAAATCTGGATATATTACAGGGTGTTCCAAAAAGTTTCGAAGCGTTTTATAATTATTTTTGTCAAGTAGACTAAAAATTGGTCAATTCAAACCGGAAAGAAATCGGTCGCAATCACGTAACCTCTACAATTCGTACAAGTAAGTACCTTATCCGGAACTTATTGGGACACCCTGTATATGCAATGTGCATCAAGTTATGGAAATGAAATTCGCACCAAGCAGAATTGTGGTACTAATGCACATCTTATCTTTGCAATGAATTTACGCGCTATTATTTCTTGTGGCCATTTTTAAAAGAGTTGTGCTTAACATTTATTACATTTTAGAGGAAATGGCGACTCAAAAACTTCATTACAGATTCAATTAGAAAATTGGGTAGGGTTTCTTGGAGTAGGGTGCTTCGCTTTTTCCTCATGTTGTTGTTATTATTGTTGTTGTTACTGAAATTAGTAAAAGTAAGTAGTTGATAATTACATAAGTAGTTGTACTTAAAAAGTAGGTAACTTTACTTACTTGTTGTTGTTATTATTATTGTTGTTGTTACTGAAAAAATTACAAAATAATTTGTTTGATGCACAGTGTTTGAAAAATACCAAAAAAATATCTCATATTTTGCTTACTTGTTATTGTTGTTATTGACAATTCCTCCACCAAATCCACGTAACCCCAAAAAGGCTAAAAGTAGAGCTTGAAAAACGCTGACATTTTCGCCATTAATCATGATATCAAACATGGCATTCATCAACAAATCGTTCAAAAATTGCAATAAGTAGACCATAAATAGCAAAAAAGCAAAGATTTCCAAGCCAGTGTAACTGGATCCACAACCATGTCCACCTCGTTTTTGTCTCTGAACTGGATTCTTGAGGATGAAATCTAAATTGTAAGGTTGAGTAAAGTTGTGGATTTTGACAAATTCCTCTTCTACATTGAAGTCTAAGCAATGAAAGCTTTGGTCGAAATTCACAGGTAAAGAAAAGTTTAACGGAGCTGTGACTCCTGCCATACTTGTCGAAAAACTAAAGTTCTAGGGTGAGATCTTCAGGGTTACGGTACCTCGCAAAACGGGACAAAGCCCCAGTTTGATCAGACCATATCTACAAACTAGGAAAATCTTATCATGTGTACCCAATATTTCTTCTTTTTTCTAAACCAGTGTGACAGGGTCAGGGTGTTGGAAAATCACCAAAATTATCGAAATTTGGCATCAAAATTGCATGGGTAAATGGCATTAGAATTAGACTCTAAGTTAAAAGCAATTTTGGCGCGAAAATTCAAATATTTGACAAGTTGGCAATTTTATAATATTCAAAACTGACCTCATTTTTGCCTTTTTCGCGCCAAAATTCAAAGCTGTCCTATTTTCTCCGATAATCATATTTATGCTGCGGTGTTTGACAAACACCCGTCAAACTGGATTTTTACTAAAATCAGCTAGAAAAAAATATGTGATGTCGGACATTTGTTACAATATCGCAGAATGATGCCGATCCTAATATGATAAGACTTCCAGAAAATAGTACATCCGTTCAAGGAGTATTTGCCAAGGAGTCAGTCTTTAATCATCACTTATCAGTTTGAACTTTGAAGTAACGGAGACAAGAATCAAGACTACACAAAACATTCAAAAACAAAGTTGTCTGCAAGAGGCCAAACAATGGAGGAGGAGGCGTCCTCTATCAATAATCCTCAATTATCATTGAAACAGCAATGGCACTTGATTAAGACATTCAAGACTTCAAGCAGTCAAACAAAAGAGCTAGTATACCAGGCCCGTGCCTTTGCTTTTATTGGATTTGTTCGAGCTTTCGCTACTTTTGGTGAATATGTAACAGATATAGTGTATGGCATAGAGCTATTCCAAATTGGCCATCCTTTGTTTGGATCCGCACATTTTGCAACATTATTCACACCCCTTCTACTGGCTTTGTTGATCGACTTCCTATCCTCCATAGTTGGATACAGTTGCAAGACCTCCAAACGGTGTACTCGTGATCGATTATTAGTCTATGTCGCCTTGATTCCAGGATTGAACATTTTAGTGATGCTATGGTATGCATGGCAGATTTTTATGACTAAAATGATCAGAGCCAAGATTGTCCAAGATTACTCAAACGCAATAAGATCTGACACTGTACCGAATACCAATGAAGAAACCAGGGACACAATCTCCAACATTGCCATTGACTACAAAAAAAACCATGACGACTACAGTACCTATTCAAGGGAGTATTTTTACAGTCACTGTCTTCGTGGATTTGCCGGAAATGTGCCTCAAATAATCTTGCTTTTAGCCTTCTCCTTCAGAAGAGGATTCTGCTCTACTACCTCAGTCATCACTGTGCTCACCAACCTGATTTCCTTTACATTTGCATCGACCAGTGCATTTTACTACCTTCCTAGAAAGCACCTTGAGTCCCTACCTTGGATCCTTGAGATCAAGAACAGTCTTAAATTGGTTCCAATGTTTTGGTTTGCCAACTTGGCAAGACTCTATGTCTTAGTGTTTTTAGCCACCTACACCAGATACTGGACAAGTTTGCTGTACTTGTCCATATGCTTGGTCAACCTGCTCTTGTCCTTGGATGAACTCAAGAAGAATCCTAAGTACACCCTTTTGTTCATCTTGTTCAGTCCCATCAGTCCATGCATTGTTACAAGTCAATGCAAAACTGCCAGTCCTGTCCTCTTATCACTTGGAATAATTTTGAACCTAGCACCCTATGTCATTGATACCATTGGTACCAATGGTACCATTGATACTATTGGTGGCAACAATCCCCCTATCACAGTTTGCCATACAGCGTTGGGAAATTTCACTGGCGATTGGGTTCGTTGCCCTGCTTGGTACCTGAATGAAAGTGGTCCTATTGAGAAATGTGAAAAGATATTTCAATTTGGAATTTCTAATTACAATGAAAAAGCTGCCAAAATCGAAAATTACCTTACTTTTTGTCAGCACCAAGAATACTGGGACTATGTTAAGTATGTCATCACTGCCGCCACCACTCTCATCAGCATCACTTACTTTCCCTACTTGTCAGATTACTTCAATCAACCAGATTCCTTCACTGGAGACTATTTCCCCAAACAAGTCTTCAAGAAAGTAACTTCCCTTTTCTCAAAAAATCATGAAGTGATGTATTTGAGAGATGAGCATGCTTACATGAGGTCCTTGATCAGCCACATGTATCTAGGAAAAATTGCACCTAACTTCAAACAAAGTGAAAACTTTGCCAATGTTGATAAAAAGATGAAGGAACTTTCTGGATTGTCTATGCTTCAGTGGAGTATCCGAGAAAGCTATTTTCATCTAGCCAGGTACATAGTTGTAAGATACAAAGCTCCAGTAGGCAAAGAAGAATGGCATGAAGCTTGTCAGAAAGGATGGATTGAAATTGTGGAAATGTTGATGTCCCAAGCGTTGCCCAAAGTTCCTTACCAAGATACAATGTCGAAACTATTCCGAGCAATGAGATGGATTGGTGGTTGGAAAAAAGGCTATCCTAAAGGCCAGCCAAGGTCAAGAGATGAATTCAAATTGTCATTGAAGACTTTTTGTAAACGAAAAGAGTTGAATACAAGTTGGATTGAAAACCTCTTTTCTGTTGATAATGCTGCTCTAATCGAGGCAATTCAAGATGATATGACAAATGAATTGGGCGACTTTCTGAAACTTGTGCACGAATTTTTGAAAGATGACTTCCTTGAATCTAATTTTCTCAGATTGGAGGCTCCATTGAAATCTGATCTGAATGCCACCCCTCAGGTAATCTATGAGATTCAATGTCATGGAATTGACCAGAAAGGGGAATTCAATCCAAGAGATGTTTGCAGACGGCTTGGTTTCAATGGTACACTTGGTCTATGGGCCATTAATGATTATGATTGGTCTAAAGAAGGCGAAGACCCAGTCTCTTGTTGTCAAAGATGGCAACGTCCTTCATTTTGCTTCTGCTTCAACAGAGGAAGAAGAAGTTATGATATTGAAATGGCAAGAGTTCAATCAGGAAGTTCCAGTGAGAAAATGAAGAGCTGAAGAAAGTCATTTTTTTAAATAATAGAAACTGAGACAGCATGCATTTCGAGATCGATACAATTTCTTCATAAATTGCCATGAAAATTATTCCTATTTCCAAAATGGATTTTTAAAAAGAAAAGAAACATTTTATAATGTAAAGGATATTTGTCTGTTTCGATTGTGTCCTTGTTCAATTTTAGTCTCATTTGACTTGATACATTCTAAAGATAGATTTTATAAACAAAACTTGTACCAAAAAACTCGTTCACTTGTTTTTAAAAAAGTTGTCACAAGATGATGAACAACGTATCCAACGCAATATTTTTTCTGTATTTCAACTTACAATTAACTTTTGGACTTGGATTGTCTTCATCGACAACAACAACGACGACGACGGCATCGTCTACCTCAACTTCATTGCCTTTTCTTCCTAATGATTGCTCCTATTGTCCTAATTGTGCTTTAGTTGACAGAGAACAAATTTTTGGTGGGAATTCTGCCAACAGACATCAAGTGAGTAGCAAGATCTGAAAATTTCTTTTCAAAATGTTTGAAAATCACTTTACTTCGCTTTCATTTGTAGTGGCCATTTATGGTTAGCTTTGGAACCCAAAATGAAACTTTGCACTGGAGTCATTTTTGTGGAGGATCCATTGTCTCGAACCACACTATTATTTCTGCAGCTCATTGCTTTTATAGTAGCAAAGCTGGCGGCTACAAAATGGGTACAAAAATTCGTCTTGGTGATGCCAATTTGAATGATGGAAAAGGTAAAGTCTAACTTTTCTCGAAATGTTTCCAAATGCTGTCACCAGGGTAACATTTGCACAGTTTGTAACTTGTCTTATAGATGATATGCAAATGGCTCAGACTTATAGTATTAATACCATACTTCGACACCCCCTCTATCGTGGGAGGGGAGTGTTCCATGATGTTGCACTGATCCATACCATCGAGGAAATTCAGTTTAATCAGCAAACTAAACCTATTTGTATGACAATTGTTCCCGGAGCTCAAGACGTTGAACAAGATGATCAAGTGCAAGTAGCTGGTTGGGGCTATGTTGATGACAGTTTGAACAAAACGGCCAGTGATACTTTGCAAGAAACTACTTTGCAAGTTTTGAACAGATCAGAATGCCAGAGCAAATCAGGCTTCAATAACGACTTGATCTTCTGCGTTGGAAATCCTGTAAGTACCATTTTCCAAAGCACTACCACTTCAATTTTTACATATGAACTATGAACTTTTCTTTTAGAGTGGTGGAAGTAGTTCTTGCAAAGGGGATTCTGGAGGTCCACTTGTCACAGTAAAATCCACAGCTATTGGAGATACTTTCAAGTTTTTGATCGGCATCCTTCATGGCTCCAGAGCACTCTGCAACAGTGCTACTTCTGATTACCCTGGTGTGTTTGCCAACTTAACAAACACAGAAATATTTTCCTTTACTCAAAAATGGAAAAGCTTGGATAGCTTATTTTCTGCCGATAATGACAGATCCGATGATGAATGGAGGCAACTACTATCGACCATGACCAATACGAATCCAATCAATGAAAAGGGACTGAAATTATCTGATCATCTTTTGAAAACAAGACCAAAAGTTGCTGAAATGATCAAAGATACCAATTGTGATCCTAGGTACACCGAAAGAAAAAATTATAATGGAAGATGTATTTGTAAGCCTGGTTATGCTGGAAGAACATGCACCACTTGTGATCATCAAATGCAATGGAATAACATGACAAGTGTTACCGATTGTGACACGGGTCACTTTATGTTGGTAAGCACTGGATATCCTTACTTACAAGGCCAAAATACTGAAGTACTTGACATGAAAAATCCAAGGTTTACTTGTCATGGAAATCTTCCTGATTACCCTATGGAAATGAGTAATGGAGTAGGAACAATGATTGGCAATATTCCATTGATTTGTGGGGGTCAATCAGGTCATTGGTCCAATAAGACCAGAGTCTTCTATGACCAATGCTATAAACTGCAAGACAAGCAATGGGTAAAAAGTGAAACCCTAAGACAAGCCAGAGCGACAGCTGGCGCCTTAATATTTAATAAATCATTTCTAGTTAGTGGTGGCGTCATAGGTGAACATAAGACTTATTCGGTCATGAATGAATACATTGGATTACAATCAAGCATGAGGTTGCAAGACTTGCCAAGTTTCAGATTTAACCATTGCATTGTTCCACTCAATGATAGCCATTTGATGTTTATTGGAGGTGGTGGACGTCCAGACACTGGTAAACTTTACTTTAATATTCAAACTGAAGAATTCAGTCAAGTATTTGGACCACCATTCTTGGAAAGGAAGAGACAATTACATGGCTGTATTAGTGTCAAAGTTGGTAACAGATCAGTTCTATTTGTGACTGGTGGTTATGTGGGTCGTGATCCTGACTGTACCAATAACTGTAATCGTCGTACAAATAGTGTTAAATATTTAGACTTGTCACAACCAGAAAATGAATGGAAGGAGGGCCAACCTCTTCCGAAAAATGTAGCTGGACACAAGATAGTCCATTCGCTAGATGGCTTATCAGTTTACATAATTGGAGGCTGGGATAAACATTTGTCTGCCACCAACAAGATATTGAAAATGACTTGTCCGGAGCCAACTCCAGAATCGTGCTATTTTGAAGAGATTCCCACATATTTGGAATATCCTAGAAGAGGTCATATTGCTTTACCAATCTCGCTTGAACTGGCCAAAAAATTGTGTCAATAAAGTACTTGGCAAGAATTACAATTGTTTATTATTAGATTAGATCATAATCTCCCACATAGAGTATACAGTTTATTATTCACACTTGTCTTACACAAAAAAATGAAGCTTTGAGTTGTTCAGTATCTGGATTTGGAGCTTGACTCAGATTCTCTTGGTCGATGTTTATGTCTATGATGGTGGTGATGATGATGATGTTTAGGTTTTTCCACCGCACTGATGACCATTTCCGATTCATCTCGGACCTCTTCAGAGGTGCGGTATCCACGATGAGGATTGTTACCTCTGGACTCGACCTCACGACTGGATCCGGTATCGGTGGATGAGCTACCACTGTGGCTATGGCGATGATGTCTTCGATGTTGCATATGACTTGAGCTTGGACCAGGGTCTTTCCTGAAATGAGCATGATCGGTTGGTAGGACCTTTACCCGTGGAATGCTGGTTGAAGAAGTTGATCCGGTCACTGTTGACAACGCTGGTTTGTTTTGACTCCAAATCCGTGATGATGACAAAGATGAAGCATTGGGAGATGATGATCTGGCGGTGGTGTTGGTTAGGCCGGACGTAGGCGAAACACCACGATACAGCTCTGACTTACATCTCCTAAATTAGTGCAGGGATTGAATAAAGTTGGAAATAATACCGTGTCCGATCACCATCACAGTGTTTGAAAATTTGGCAAAAAGGTCTCGTTTTAAAACATTTCGAGCGAAGCGAGTTACGTTTTTTTAACACATTTGTAGTGCGAAAATTATATGTTTCAAAAAATTAATAACGGAACTTGTATTTTTGGCGTGAAAATGGAAATGCGACATTTTCGGTAATTTTCAAACATTGTGCACCTTGTTACAATAAAAGTTCGAAGGCTACTGAAAAGATATCCGGAAACGTTAATTTTTTTCGGATACTTTTTGAAGTAGAATTCTAATTTTTTTTCCCTTGAGATTATGCAAAAAAATTCGTGCAAGATTAGTGATTACTTTTGGTTTGGGATGAATTGCGTGCTAACAATCTTACGTACCATAAGTTGTAGAGTCATGTGGAATAATAATGTCAGTCTTCAGTAGTAGTAGTCAACAGTGACAGAATCAACTTTTTCTACATAGGTAATACACTGTGCTAAAAACTACAAAAATTATCAATTTTGGATTTGTGTTTGATTCTGTGAATTTTCGTGATTTTTGTGTCGTTTATTATGTAGAAGAAGACTAGAAGCATGCACACTGTTACAAAATTGGAATTTTTGTTAGAAAAATTCCAAATGGTTAGTACAACTTACAAGAGAACTAGAAAGGACTAAAATGACTAGAAAAGGTTGGAAAAAGGCTTGAAAGGACAAGGTTAGTGTTGTTGTCTTAGGTTGGCCGCGCGGGCGCGCGCTGCGGCCGCCGAAGCGGCCGAGGCCATTCTGGTTCTTAAAGTTTGGCCTCGATTAATATCCATGGTTGGAATTGGAAGAGGTTTAGGAGGCAATCTTCTGTTATTTTGAGGAGGCCTTGATGACATTCCAAGTGGATTTGGACGCAGTCCATGAAGATCTCGACGTACCAAATTATGTTGGCCGGGTAGAGCTACCAGTGTATGCCATCTTTGTTGATTGGTTAATTGAGGAATTGCAGACACTCGACTAGTGTCCTTAAAACTAAAAGTGTTTTCTAATTATGTACATTGTAAACTAATTTTTTAAAGTCTATTTTTAGCACACTGCTAGAAAACTCCAATTTTAGTTCAAAAATGCGGAATTTACAAAACTGTGGCAAAATGGTGAATTTGAATTTTTGCGCCTAAAATAAGGCAGAAATTAAAATTTCTTTCAGTTTTTGTTCCTTATTTTGAATTTGAAATTGTTGATATTTGGCGCGAAAATTCAAATGCATTAGGCAAAATTGTATTTTTGAACAAAAATTGGGCTTTTAGGACAGTGTGTTTTTAGGGTGCGAATAGAATAGTAATCGAGTCTACTTTTTTGTACAAAAACACACTGATGACTGAAGAAGTTCAAAAATTCCAAAGAAGGGATGTGAAATTTTTAAACGGAAGACTAATAATTACATCAGTGTGTCATGAAACTTACTTAGACTCGTCTCATTGAAATGTGCGAAGTTTTTTTCCGTTTAGCAACAGATTTTGAAGGAACAGAAGATTTTTTCCCATGTTTTCTCTGACTTTTTTCAAAATCAGACAATTGTTCAGTTTCTGCAGTAGAAGATGCAAAAAACCGCGTGCTCTCCGCCAGCCTAAAGAATTTGAGGAGAAGGTAAAGAGACAGTTTTCAAGGCAAGAAAAATCGCGAAAAAATATGAAAAAAGAAAAAATATCCGAATTTTTATCAGGAACAAAAATTGCAATTTCGAAATTTTTTTCAAATTCCTGAAAAAAAAATGGATTTTTTTTTCTTTTCAATGTTCCGGATTTTATATAGTGTTTTGAAAATTAGTGTTAGTTTTTTAGTCAATGGCAAAATGTGTGTGTCTTGTGTAATAATAAAAAATGTCACGTAATATTGAGTGAAAGCAGAATTGTTTTCTTTTGGTGGTGGAATCTTACCTTCGAATCAAAATGACAATTGTGGTGATAATGGCAGCCAAAAAGACAAAACCGCCAAATACTCCCAAAGCAATAATGCCACCTGTGAAGAAAAAAAAATCATCAAAATAAATGAGAATAATTTTGAAAAGCTGAAAAAAAGTTGAAAAAAAAAAATTACAGATTTCTTACCTAAATTGAGTGAATTGGCACGAGCATCACGTTCATTTTGAACCGCACTCACAGGAGGAACATCAGCTCGTGGACCTTGATTGGCACGCACATTTGCCGAATCCGGAATCTCATTTTTGATAGGGAATCTGGGATCCGGATTACTTGTTTCATCTAAAGGCCTAAATCCAGGTTTTCGTCGAATAGGTCGCATTTCTTCGTTAAAGGGAATTTTCTTTTTCAAAATGGGTCGACGGACAATTGTTGGTGTATCACGGTTGGGAAACCTGTTAGGTGCCATGGAAGCCGGTGCACGATCCGTTTGCAAAATTCCACCGGCAGCAGGTGCTATAAGGGAAAAATCAATTTTAGTTTCAATACAACTTAAAATTACCACTAGAGGGCGTCGATAGTATCTAAAAGCCAAAATTGGAATTTTGAATTTTTTGAGAAAAAACATTTCGTCAAAAAAAAGGAGTTCTGTGCTATAAAACTTGAATGCATAGCGAATGTAAATAAAGTTTCACGAATTATCTTTAAGAAGGGTGATTTTTTAAATTATGAAGTTGAAAGTTACCTATAGGTGTTTCTCGTAGTCGACATTCAGGTGTAGGTGCATCATAAGTACCATCCTTGAGACACTGCATTTTAGGTACACCAACCAAAACGTATCTGGCAGAGGTACAATAATACGTCACGATGGTTCCAACCACCGTCGAATTGGTTGAAAGACTAAATGCACCATTTCGAATACTCAATGGTTCTTCGCAAAAAACGGGGTCACATCGGGGTGGAGGTCCATTCCAACGTTCATCAACATCGCACATCAAGGTTGTCCTACCAACTGCTTGGTATCCAGGATCGCATTGGTAAGAGACAAGTGATTGAAATCCTCGTGTCGCATTGACAAAATACATTTGAGCATTGGGAATTTCCGCGGGCATACCACATTCTAGGAACCGGCAAACCGGTGGAAATTCGGAATAAAATCCGGTAGGCAGGCAAGTTCTTTGGGATGGTCCGACCAATAAGTGACCTTCATTACAAGAATACTCGATGCGCGAACCAACACTGAAATTGGGTGCGACCAAGGTTGAGTTGGGTGGTTGTTCGGGTTTTCCACACGTGGTTGGACCTGCAAATCAAAGATTTGTCACAATTTGCAAATTTTGAAAAAAAAAATTGCTAAGTATATTTACGGTGTTGACATATGAAGTTCAGTTTGAGACCACAGTTGGTATCTGACCACAACCATCCTTTGGTACCATCAAAACGTGCGCAATTTTCGTTGCCTCCCGGCAAATTCCAAAAAGAAACTGTGACTTCTTCGCCATTGATCCATTGCCAAGATTTGGGATTGGTTTCATCTCGGATGGCACCTAACCAGTATTGACCATTGGCATCACCCTGTAAATATAGGTAATTCTCAATTCATGACTGTTTGTAAGTTGTAAAAGCCGAAATTCACTTTCTAAAACAATCATGAAAAAAATCGTGAAACTTTGTTTACATTTCAATTTTCAGCTGCCTAGTTCAGAACTCCTTTCATTTTGCCGATTTTTTTTTTTTTTTGTTGTTGAATTAGAAAAAAAGTAAAAACAATGGAACTTTGTCAGACAAGCAAAAATACTAAAATAGCAAAAAAAAGTACAATAGTAATTAGATTAAAGCCGGAAGGCTAGAAAATGATTGAATTGCACAACTATTCTTACTTTATGTCTTCTCCATAATTCCCAAGAAAGAAATCCTTGCAACGCCGGATTGGACTCATCAACCAAAGTTCCTCCACGTGAGCTACAAAATTCCATAGCTCCTTGAAAATTGCTCGGTTGTTGGTTGTAAAAAATGTAACATTTGCCATTATATGTTGCCGTGGAGCCAGGTGGTTGATCACGGAATGTAGGACAACGCTCGATCGGCAAGGCTTGGTCAGTATAGACGAATGCTTCGCAAATGGATAACGAGACGCCAGGAGGACCTTCAAAATGGATGGAAACAAAGGCCCCAGGCATGGGAGGATTGCAGGGGAGAAACAAAGGTCGGCCTTCTTCGATGACTCCGGTGAACTTATTACAGACAGGGTTGACACCCAGATCTGGACGGTTGTTACCCACTCTGACAACTATAAAAGAAGATCAACTTTAGTTTCAACTTTCAATGTAATGTCAAAATTGTCGCTAGATGGCGTCTATAACACTCTAAAACCAAAATTGCAATTTTGAATTTTGAATTATCACATTTACACATTTTTTCCGTGAATTTTTATGTCAAATTGATTTTTCATGATTTTTTTTAAAAGTAAAATTCGAGTTGTGTGCAATTTTAAAATGCCATCTAGTGTACAAAATCGTCATGAAATGAACTTTAAAATTGAACATTACCTATTGTGGCTTCCTTGTTTTTTGAACAACAGGATTGACCGAAATCCACTCGGACTAGTTGAACCATATAAGGTTCTAGTAAGTTGACATACCACCAGGGGGCGCGTTCAACTTCGGTTAAAGTGCAAGTGTTTGGATCGTAAAAGGTCGAGGTTGAGCCATCCACGGCCTTTTGAGGAATACCACGGTCTAAAACTGAGCTTTGCATTGGAGCCTTTCCAGCGGCGACATTGAGAACTGCAAATGTATTAAAAAGAAGTCCAGGTGAACCTCGTCGTTCTGATCGAAGACACATTTTTCACCATGATGATGACACGCTCTAAAAATTCTAGTACAACAACATAAACTTGGAAAAAAGCATAGACGCAAGATTTCCGTGTTTTACATTCTCATTTCGTCACAATTGTCACAGTAAATATTCTTAAGTAAAACTTTGCTTATTATCATCACAGTAGTTGAAAATCACCAAAAAATGTCTCATTTGAATTTTTACGTCAAAATATTAAATAATATTGATTTTTGGCACTAAAATTCAAAGTAATTTTAAATGTGAGAATAAACGCAAAAATATTGAAAAATGAGACTTTTTTCGGTGATTTTCATACACTGTATCATCAACTACATTTGAACTGAAGCATAATTTTGTTAATTTGAAGTTGACATCGAATATTACTAAATAACAAAGACGAAAAGTAGAGCAGAAAAAATATTTCAGAAATGTGCTCACGACATCTTCTCATTAGAACTCTTTTAGAAGTAAAATCAGCAGCTCAAAACGGGACTTTTTTGCAACTAAAGTCTTTAAGTTCACTTGTTCTACTTGACTGGTTAGTTAAAAATCTTTGGTTTATCTACATGGAAAATCAGTGACATTTGTGACAAATATCCTAACACAATCTGAAAAAGATCTGAGGAGCTCGTTAGAAAATGATTGAAAAACAGTTGTTGTAGTAGCAACAAAGTATAGTAGACCATATGCCTACCATTTTTAAGGAGGCAACTACTCTGCCGCTGCTTCTAACGGTATATCAGTGCATCAACACTTTTACTCGTGTGCTAGGAGAGAGAGAGAAGAAAAGGAAAACTCTCACTAACGCATTGGACAGAGTAGTTCTGCACCTTGGTAGCCTCTGGGATGAAATGTTGATTGCTGCTGGGCTCATATTTCTCCAGATAACATTCGAGAAACGATGCCTCAATACTTAATTTTGAGTTGTTAGTCATTCAGACTGTCATAATGTTGGAAAATCAACAAATCTTAATTTTTACGCAAAAAGAAAATTACATTTCTTGCATTTCTTATTTTTCTTGAAATATTTCCATTTTTAAAGGTAAGAAATGGTCAGTAATTTTTCTGTAAAATATTGAATTTTGACGCGAATATTGAAATACAAATACTATACTTCAGAAATCTTCACTCCCTCTATTCAAAACAAACGTCTTGAAATTAGAATTTTGAAATGTCAAAAAAAATTATTCGTCAAATTGAAGGAATAAGAATGTTAACAAAATTTTCACGAATTTTTCTCCTTTAGTGATGCATATTTAGATTTTTTGCTTGATCACTACTAGAAAAAAAAGTTTTTTTTCAAACTCATTCTCGTTTTAAATAAAATTGAGTGTGTAAATTGTTGAATTTTGGCGCGAAATTTGAAATGCTCATGTCCAAAGTCTTAAAAAGAAATACTAGATTTTAGTTCCGTTTTCTTTACTCCTACACCATGATGGTGTGCTATACTTTTTTGTATCTTCTGTGGGTGGACCAGAATCCAGATTATTCCGAATAGAATAGAGAGAGAAAGTTTTTTAAGAGTTCTTTTTTCAAGTCTTGTTGTTCGACGGGCACAACTGGCAACACCAGACCAGATGACTTCTTCTTTTTTTGAAGAAGTCAAGACTAATTTCTCTTCTTATGCATAGAGACCAAATCTCTCACTTACCACAAAATGGAATTCCTTGTGGCACCCAAGTCCCATTGGTGCTGCATATTCTTCTGGCAGGGCCCAACAGCTCAAATCCCCGATCGCAAGTATAACGGGCCACAGTCCCGGCCCCTATTGAAGAACTGCTGAATTCCACTGTACTATGTGCTGGAGCCCCGGGAAATCCACATCCATATTCATCACCTGAAAAATCACGATGAAAAAATCGTTAATTTGACGTGATTTGTTTACATTCATTTTTTTTCGCCTTTCTTCCCCTTCTTTAGAATTTTGAAAAAAATTACCAAAAATTCGTCAAATTAAAGGGAATTCTTTGTATTCAAATAGCTCTAATGTAAACAAACTTTCTTTAGAGACTTTTGAAAAATGTTAAAAAATGGCTGTTCCTTTTCTTGAAAAAATTCTTTATTTGACATTTTTGTTTACATTTCTTTATTTTGATTTTTTTGAATGGACCAATCAGCGTATTTTTAAGATCTCAGTCTCATTTTCTCAGTAAACAAACTTTGAAAATTGAATAGAAGAAGAATTTTGAAATTTTTGAAAAACCGACCAAAGAATGGATTCGATTATAAGCAATCCTGGATTTCATCACGTTGGCCGACAAATCTTAAGTCATTTAGATTTCAAGACTTTATGGCGATGTCGAGCAGTGTCGCCAACATGGCGAGATTTCATTGATAATGCATTTCGCGGCATTGTTGAAAAATGGAGACGATTTCAAGTCAAAGGCGACTTTATCATTTACGAAACTGATCAGCATGTCAAGTGTATGGATTATCATCCAGAAATGGCCCAATTTCTCCAAGAAACTTTGACAACACATGAAATAAGAGTTACCGATTTTGCTCTTTGGATGGGAGTCACTTATGTCAAGACTTTTGGAAATGTCAAAAATCTAGCGATACTTTATCGAGAAACATTAAGAAAGCTAGAGAAAATGGAACAAGAAATCAGAGCAAGAAAAGGACAAAAGAAATTGGAAAATAAAAATGTATCATGAAAAATGCTTTGCTCATGACTAGTCATTACTGTCTGCTCAAAGGTCTGGTTTTGTTGAACAAATGATGTTGGGGTAAGAGTTTTTGCGGTTTCTCTGTGTTATTGATTTTCTTTTGATTTCAGTCTTCTGGACTTTAGTTGTTTGACCTCCCCGAATCCCTTTCATTAAGCCACTGGTGGTCGAGAAGAGATGATAATTTGTACCTTATGAAACATCATCAGACAGATCAGACATGTTTTCGTTTGAAAAATAACACCCTGGAGGAATAATTTTGCGGTGCAGAGTTGCAACTGCCCATTGCAACCACACTGATCCAAAGTTGTTTTTAACTGGAACTCCAAAATCCCAACAAAAATGTTGGCATCACAAAACAAAGTTTGTTTGTCGCATTTGTTGCACTTTTCCTGAGGGCAACACACACTGTGGCAAAAACTCTGATTTTTGTTCGTAAAATCCAATTTTGATCAAAAGTTACCCAATGTTTTTAGCGGGAAAATTCAAATTAGTGATTTAACTAAATATCTGGTTTTGATCAAATTGGATATTTTTGGACAAAAATTTGACTTTTACACCAGTGTGTAACGTAATGGACAACACGACTAAGCCGATAGTAAAGATGTTTTTAATGAGGATTTCCCTTTCAACTTGTTGATGACAACTGCTGTGCTGCTGATGCCATCACTGATTGCTTCTGCACATTTTTTGGGACAACGACGACATCACATCTTGATCCTCATTTCATTTTCAAAGGGTGAAAACCAAAATGAATGCCATTAACGATGCGTGCGCAGGTGGGAAACATTACAAATGAATCGTCTTCTCCACAAAACCATTTTGTTTTTGCCTTCTTCTAATTGAAAAAAGTAAGTATGTGCACTGCACAGTGTTTGAAAATCACTTTATAACACTGCGAGCAAAGCGGGCTACACTATTTACAATTTTCCTATCTATATGATTCATTTTTTTTTCGACAAAAATTCATGTTTATTTTAGCGCGAAAATTCAAATAATTTCAAGTTGAAGAAACTACGTAGCTCGCTACACTTCTTACGTTTGTAAAATGAGACTTTTTTGAACGATTTTCAAACTGTTTGTGAAGCCATTTTGCAGGTGCTGTCGAAAATGTAATGAAGCGCAAATGATATTGTCAAAAAGTTTTATGACTTTTTACCCTCGTTCCTCCCCTACTGTGTGTTGCCCTGCTCCGTTTTTCGGAAGTCTTGCTTTGCCAATGCTGCTGATAGTAAACAGCATGGGATTGAATTGAAATTACCCTTGCTCAACTCGTAAACAACTTCAACTTGACACGTCAAAACGCATTTCAATTGAGCTTTTGAACTGCGCTTGTCGGACATTTTGACAGATTGTGAAATTACATGGAAGAACTTTTTGAGTGATATGCCGAAGAAACGAACGAAAAAAAGGTCATGAGAAAACCAATTTACAAAGCAGAAGCAACAATGCCACACTGTGATGAGATAACATATTTTGTTCAAAAATTCAATTTCCATGAAAAGTTGAGTTTTAATTTTTGACCAAAAAAAATATTTGAATAATGAATGTTCACGCCAAAACTCAAATGTTTTGTTAGGGGATTATTATTGTGAAAAACACGAATTTTAGCGCGAAAATTCAAGAATTGTGAGTGCAAAAGGATGATTTGATTTTGGCGCAAAAAAATCAAATTGTCAGTCTCAAAAGTTTTTTGAACATAAAATTGATTTTTACCACAGTGTGAAAGCAAAGTCTGGAAACTGTGTTGAATTCTTGAATGCATTGCTGCATATGCATGTTTAAGAAGAATTTTAAAACTGTCGGAAGAAATGAGGCTTTTAAAAACTAACGGGTTGACCAACTGTTGTAGAAATATTTGAGAAAATGCGTCACAATTAAGAGAAAACTACGAATTCAACTGCATCACTATGATTAACAGAAAATTAACCTCATTAGTCTTGACATTTTAACTTTTTTTAATTTGTCATTCTCTGGTGAAAGTTCCTTTGTTTCTACAGTGATAAAAAAGTTGACCAAGAGCAAAAACATGCTTGCTGTTTACCGGAAGTATTGCTAGCGATCAAAATCTCATGTATTGGATCAAAACCGTTTAGATTTTTCGGACCATTTTTGTGCTTCTGTGGAATTTTTGCCGTAACGGAATTTCCAATGTGAATCATTCTCACGTTTTTCACCAATTTACGGAGGCGAAGAGCCAGAAGAAAAATCTTGTTGCTTTTTCCTATTTCTTCCGGGTTTATTACAAAAAATTACCGCAATTATTTCATAATTTTTTCTTATAGTAATACAATTTTTTTTATAAGACTCCTCATTTTTTTATATTGTTTTCTGCAATTTCCTAAATAGAGAAGTTCTTCAATTTAAAAAAAAAAAAAAACTTCCAACAATTTTTTTTTTTTGCAAATATTTTTTTTTTCTGCAATTTCTCAATTATAATTTTCAAATCACGTTTTGTCGCTGAAGGCCTTGACTTGAGAGAAGTCATAAAGGGTCAAAATTGTACTGTATTTTCATACTTGAGTGATTCTTGCAATTTGATGCTTGGAGAGCATCAAACAATTGCTTGAACGTGCCTAAAAGTTTTCCTATTTTAAACAGTTACGAAAAAATACTGCAAAATATGTTTTTGTCAACAAACCATTTAGCGATTATATTTTCGTAGAAGCAGTAATTATCCTGAGGTTTTTAGTAGGACACAAAATTGTTTTGAATTAGGAACAACTTAGCCATAAAATTAGAAATGCGCGGCATTATTATCTCTCTCGTGAGAAACTTTGAAAAAAAAAATCATCTCATTAAAAGGAGAAAATGGGGTGAAGAAACCCTTCAATGAATTTTTTTCTCATTTATCTCAAACTTTCCTGAAATCCCAAAAATGGACACAAAATTTCGCCCACTAACAATCCTTAGACAATAAAAGAAACTTTTGTTCAAAAGAAGAATTTTTGAGGGTTTTGCAGGATGAGCTTTCCCAAACTTGTTGGGACACCCTGTACCAGGTCAACAGGATCTTGCGTAGGCAACCAAAAAAAATGTCGAACTGCATTTCAATTTCAAAATCCACCTGTTCTTTGAAAAAAAATTTCTTACCTCTACTACAATAAGTTCCGGCCACAAATACCGTTGCCCACACGAAAAATAGTCTTTGAAGCATCTTGAGTTGAAGTTACAGTTATAAAGTGTATCACAGGCTAAAAAAAATCACGACTTCTACATAATTATTGCACTTGGAAACGTCAATTTTTGGTGATTTCAACGCTGCTGATTTTTGGAATTTTGGATCTTGATCACCAACTGTTGTTAAGGACTTTTTCCTATCGACTGACAACAGCCACAATATCCAGCTAGAATAATTGGCACAAACGACGACCACGCGGTAGTAGTCAAGCAGACGGTGTAAGAGCAGGGGAACCTGGGGAAGAACACGGACGCTAGGAGAAATTCTCTCTGAGCCGCTCTACTCGAGTCTTCGCTCTGTTACAACAACCGGGATGAGGAGAGGCTCTGACAGCGGCGGAGTAGAAGGTAAAACGACGTTGCTTTTAAAAATAGAACTACTGACCATTCAACTAGAAGCAACAGTTTGAAAGAATTTTTGTCTAGCATATTTGAAATGGAAATCACCCTTTTTTGTTGGGGACGACACCCCAAATATAATTGACGTGGTTTTTGCCCCTGGAGGTTAAACGATTTGGTCGTCCCTCAATTTCCCTCTAATTATGGGCGAGCAAGCGAGTTTAGGGTATTTTGACCCTTTTTTAAAGATGTGGCTTTAAAAAAATTGCGAGCGATGCGAGCTACCGTCCGAAGGCACCTTCTAAGTTGGGAAGCATAAAGTGAAAATGTCAAAATCGCGCGAAATTTTGTTGAAAATTTTCGTCAAAGTGAAGAGTGATTTGAACTGCTTTAAGTAGAATATGAGCAAACTTTCACGGCATTTTTATATTTTTGCTAAATTCCTGTTTTGAGTGAGTTAAGTGTGAACTTGGATTAGAGATAAATTGAGGGACTAGATAATTTCTGTGTCGGTAGCATTCATTTTTGGAAGTTAGAAGTGTAACGACCATGACATAATTTCGTGAATCAAATGACTCCTTAGAGACCAATTTTCTCGTTTGAAAATTAAAGAGAGAGACAAAGAAGAGACGCAATGAAAGTGATGGCAAACGTCACGTAATGGACGATGATATTTCCGCTACTAATGTTTCCTATCTAATTGCAAAGCATTTCAAAAATCACCAAAAAAAAAAAAAAAAAATCATTTGAATTTTCACTTTTCCAAACACCCAAAACTGTGTGTCTCGGTATTTGAATTTTTTGCGCCAAAATTTTTGCATGTTGATTTTCAGCTCTTTGCAAAGTTTTAAAATTGAGACTTTTTGGCGTGATTTTCAAACAGTGTGAATTGATTTAAATTTTCGCTATTTTCAGAAAAATTATTTTCCATTTCCATAGGTGTTGCTACAGATTGTGGTTTGAAAAAGAAGAGAAAGACTCCTCTTTTGTTTCTTAGTTTTCACTTCTTTTGAGGTCTTACTCAACTCCTTCTGGTTTTCACATGTGATGATGCTTGCTTTGCTGCTGCTACTGCACCTTCTTTTAAGAATAACAGTTTGAGAATGAGAAAATCTTTTTCATCAATCACGTACTATTAACCTTTTTATGGCTGCTCTGAGAAGCCTTGGCATTACAAGAAGACAATGTGATGATTAGCTTAGTATGTACTAAAGACATCAGATTGCCTGACAAGGCAGATTATGAAATCTTCAGTGCGGTGTCCTGAAAAAGCACCAAAATATTTTAAATTTTGAATTACTTACTTTAAAAAGTTGTTTAAAAAAGTTATTTGCCGTAGATTACCGGCATTTAACAGTGTTCGGTATTTTTTTCTTAGATTATTGGAGGTTGCGCTTTTAGAGAGAAAAACATTGCGCTAAGGAAATTGTTCACATCAATGATAACGTCTACCGCGTCTATCTAACTCTAAAATACTTATCAAATTACATTTACAGGAAGTCATGATTGATATTTACGTACCAAACTAAGGTAGGAAATGGCCGATTTTCTGTTTGAAGCAGGCAAGCTTGTAGCAAAAACTACTTACAAAGGTGCTGGTTTGGTCGCAGGTACAGTCCTGGATGAAGGCACAATTGAAACCATTGACAAAAAAGTGAAAAAAGTTATAACTGTCGGGAGGCAACTTAATGACGCATTAGTTGAAGAAACTTGCGATGATCAAGTCAAAGCAGCCATTGCATTTTGTGAAAAATTGATCCAAAAGACTCGTCTTGAGGACAAGATCTTGAAAGCCCGGGAGGTTGGCAAACCCTTGACTTTGATTTTGGCATTAATGTGTCGGTTGTCTCACCACACAAAGAAAATAAGAGTTCAAGAAGAATGTTGCGAACCTGCAAATCTTACCATGGAGGAGTTTTCCGATGCCAAAACAATCGCACTTTGGGCCATCAATGTTTACAAAGCCACTTGGAATCCGGATAAAATTCACGCAAAAATGAAATTCCATCCTGATGTGGAGATTTTGATGACATTTTTCAAAGATGATGATAGTGTCAATGATCGACATTATGCTCCAAAATTCATGATATTTGTCCATACGGAGACCAAGTCCATTGTTTTGGCCATTCGTGGAACTAATGAGTAAGTTTGTTTTGGGTCATGGCACGGCTCGCCACAACTAAACTAAGTTAAAATCTGATTCATTTGTAGTTTGAATGACGCTGTCATTGATTTATTGGCTGAACAAGAAGAGTTCTTGGACGGTACTGCACATTCCGGAATGCTCAAGGCAGCATTCAGAGTGATGAATGACAGTGCTAAGGTGCTCAAGGATGCCTTCCAAACCTATCCGGATTACAGGTTAGTCATCACTGGTCATTCATTGGGTGCGGGAGTGTCTGCTATCATCCATCTGGGAATCCGTGCTGGCACATTTCAAGAAGTTCTTCCTTCAAATATTCCTTTGAAAACCGTTTTACTTGCACCTCCACCGATCTACAAAGCACCTGAAATTCCAGAAGAACTGACCAATGAAATCTTTACTTTTGTCGTTGGCAACGATTGCATACCCAGAGCCAGTATCTCAAATATGCGCGATTTTTTCGAAGATGCCTACGAATTAGGAAAAGTTGATTTTACTCAATCCCAAATCCACAAACTTTTGAGTGGAGAAAAAGATGAAGAAGTCGTGGCTTGTCTTGAAGCCATGAAGGAAGCTACATCTAAGGCTCGAAGAACCAGTATGGGTCATAGGTTGAATCATGTTGGCAATACGTACTACCTTTCAAGACATGACAAGAAGGTTTTCAAAGTCAATGGAAGTTTCTTTTCTAATAGATTTCTTCTGTTGAAGAGGTCGATTTTGGATCATAAGGCGCCCAATTATGAAAAAGCTTTCGAAAATGTAGACAATTTCACTTCTGTTTGAAAATCATAAAAAATATATATTCAGACATCTTCGCAAATAAAAGGCATTCGATCTTCACATTCAATGTCATGCCAAGCAACACCATCATCGTACCAATCGTTCAAGACGGCAACACACTTTTCTTGACCTGTCAAGTTGTCTGGTTGAGCATCCAGTCTTCCGCTTTCAGACCAAGCCTCAAATCCAAGGTTCTTGAACAGTTTTCGAATAGGTTCAAAGACCCATTGAACTTGGCCTTCGGGGTCTTGGCAGCCTTCTGCACGGCATTGACGTCCACCTGTCCATGATCCATAAATGTTACCATCGGCGACTTGTTTGGCTAAATGTTCATGTTCTTCTTGGGATTCAATGGAGACCAAGGCCATACAAAAACTTTTACAGACTTTGTCGGCTTCAAACCAAGTTTTTTGAGCATTGTCCAAGTCGCTCGATCTCCAGGATAACCAATAGTGATGCTCAGAGTCTGCGAAATGGTCAATTCCTTTTGGATCCGGACCTGAAATTACGGCGAACTCGAATTTAATACGAGAATTTCATTTAATACATGTTAACTCTTAAAAATGCTTACGTTTACAACGATTATTGCGTGCTTGATTTTCAGACCTTCGAGGCTTTTGGCGTCTAATTCCGGGTCTGGCTGGTCTTCTACGTTCGTCACGTCTTTCGGGACCCTCTGGTCTTCGACGTCTCTCCGTCCGTCCTCGTCTTTCAGGCCTTCGTGGTCTCTCAGGACTTTCAAGTCTTTCTTGCATTTGAGGCCTTTGAGGTCTCTCAGGCAGACCTAGTATCTCAGGCCTTTCTGGTCTTTCTAGCCTTTCTAGTCTTTCTGGCCTTTCTGGCATTTGAGGCCTCTCAGGCAGACCTAGTATCTCAGGCCTATCTGGCCTTCCTGGTCTTCCTGGTCTTCCTGGTCTTCCTGGCCTTTCTGGTCTCTCTGGTCTTTCTGGCCTCTCTGGTCTTTCTGGCCTTTCTGGCCTTTCTGGCCTTTCTACCGTTCCAGGTCGCGACCGAATGGGTGGAGGATCATTTTCTTGTGCTGCAGCCTGGTTTTTCAACGTTGCCACTAGAGTCAAAATGACGAAAAGTAACGGAAGAAAGAATTTCATTTCGTTCCGTTCAATTTTTTAGCCAGACTGCGACTGATTTTTCCTAAAACTGATACTGAGACGGTCAGCTGAGCTTTTACTGGGAAATTAGCCAATCAGGTTCAATTTGCGAGTGGGCGACGCTTTGCTCATAACATAAAAAAATCGCGCTTCTTTTGTGTTCTAGCCAATCAGAACACTCTAAATTGTCACATGATAATCCAACGAAATCTTTCCGGATTTGGAATTTGGATTTAGTACTTTGGACGCCTTGGACTAAATTAAAAGTCTAAAAAGTGAAAATGGCTTCAAAACAAAACCGACAACGACATAAAGTCAAAAGTGAAGCAGAATGGGAAGCACTCGTCAAAGAAGATCCTATTGAAGCTTTGCAAGCACTCCAAAAACGCTTGGAAACCCTTTCTGTGCTTCGAAGTTACAAATGGGACGACTATTTGTACGCAAAATTACCAACCAGCCTTTTACCCAAAACTGTGAAGAACGCTGAAGTCATCAACGCGATATTGGTTAAGTCTTGGGAGATTCAAGGAAGTCATTGTCCAAAAATACCAGGATCGGGACCTTTGGCGGATAAGAAGTGCGTGACCGTCCATGCTTTTTTGATGTACTATTTCAAAAGCATGAACATCGCCGACAACATGAAGCGGATCATTGGATCTTTAGATCGAAAAAATGCATTTGGTTTGGGGGCATTTGTTCATTCATTCTTGAAGATCGGTGATCATATCATTGACAACACTTTTAATTTGGAAAGCATGGAGCATTGGAACAACATTCCCTTTAAGATGTTCGAAGGTTGTTCAGCTTCGAAGTATAATGACGGTGATCCTGCCGATCCGAAGTTTGGAGTTCTTCCACAAAGTTCGGAAATAGGTAATGATCAACTTATTATTTCACTTCTTATGAGTTTTGTGCACTAAGTCGCCTCCAACAGTTGTTTCCCAAGTTTCCCTTTCCATTGTAGGATTGCAAAATGAAAGACTCCTTTATGGCAATGATGAAAAAGTGGAACAAACGTTCGTTCTGCAAGCAGCAGCACAAAATGTCTATCTAGAAACACTCACAATGTATGATACCGAAATGCGGAAATTTATCAAAGAAAAATATGGAGTCGAAATTGAGAACCTTGCCAAGAAGTGGAGCAGGTTATGCTGGAACTGCTTTGCCGCAGTTGAAAATTTGAAGAAGTGCTCCAAATGCCGAACTTCCAGATACTGTGGAAAAGATTGCCAAGTGCAAGATTGGAAGATCACAGAAGTCCACAAGATACATCATGCTATGCTAGATCGTTATAAGATTGACTAGGAAATAAAAACAGAATCTTCAACAGATAAAAAATTCTCCATTAAAAATTCGTAACTTGACAATTTTCCATTTTTCCATCTCTATCCTAAAAGTAGTAGTCTCTACTACGCGACCGGAGACCGGACATGGAGTAAACATGTGTACCTGCTAGTGCTACATAGAAACCCGGTTTTTAGGCAAGGAGCGCACAAAACGACAGCTGACTTCTTGGAAAAATAAGAAGAGGCATAAACTCTCCAAATGCTATCAAGATTCAAGACAACAATGAATGATGAATCACTGAACTCTGAAGTTGTCAAATCGAACTCTACATGATGGAGAGTACCAAAGCCATCGAATTAGGACAAATCCCTGATCAAGAAAGTAACGAAAAACAACCATTGACTGATCCAGAAAAACCGACATCTGATCCAGAAGAGGCCAAACCTGATGATCCTGAAGACATTGAAAACGTTGAAAAATGTTGCAAAATTCCAACTTGCACCGTTCCAGAGTCAACAAAGCTTCGAATGAACCAGGCAAAAAGTTGGACTTTAAACTTTGTTCTTCCTTCAAGTGATGAAGTATCTGACATCGTTAGTGCAATAATGCACTTTGTGTAAGTACATCTAGAATTATTGCAAAAAAAAAAAAAAAAAAATTTTGTGTTGTAAAAAATTTCGTCAAAATGAAAGGAGTTCTGATCTTGAGTAGCTTTAATGTAAACAAAGTTTCACGAATTTTTCATGATTTAATTTCCAGGAAAGGAGATTACGTTTTTGGAGGCCTGACCATCTACTTTACTATTCAACCATCAATTTTAGCCGCGATTTCAAACCGAAGTTGTCAAGCGTTTGTGGACTATTTGCCCATCAAGCATCTGCAAACCCATTTAGAAATCCAGAAAAAGATTGTTGGCCTTCAAAAAAGGATTTCGGAAACATCAAATCCAGGATGGAAAACTAACTATGAAGGTCGACTTCAAAAAGAAGAGACTGAACTACAAAAAGTCAAACTTTTCACTTCTATGGGAGAATCAGTTCCGCAATTTGTCTTGGCTTTGAGTATTCTGATGAAAAAACATCACTTGTTTACTTGGATTTTTGCCCTAAATCCTGTAGCAGATCCATGGTCATTGATCACCTTGTTCCAAATGACAACCAGCTTGTTGTCAACCTTGACTTCAGTCACTGGGATCTACACTGACATGCCAGTCAATGGTGAGCCACCTGTCCGGAGTGCAAGCTACAAATTCTTCAAGATCTTGCCTCTAATGTTTCTCTTGGCAACACCAAGATTGTACAGCTTGAGCAGTATCTATTCCCAAGCAAACCTATTTTACAAAGACTCAGAAGCTCAAGTATTTCATTGGGAAAACTTCCTGTTTTATTTGCTCTCCACCTTGGTCCTGGTTCTACTTTATGGCATGAGCTATTTCATCATTTATTACTGTTTGAAGAAACGAGACAAATCTCTCCAGGATCAGCTCCAGAGTCGTTCCATGGGATTTTTTACTTCCATTTTCTGCCCCTCAATCGTTGGGAGCTATTTGTCTCCCTTCTTTATCTTGACAAGTTCACTGAGTGCAGTTTTTCATTGCTTGATGTTGGCAATCATTTGGATCATGTCGGTGTACCTACCAACAATCTTTGTCCCTCCCTCTGATCATACAAATGAAACCACTGACCAAAAGAATGAAGTTATTGAAGACTTGCAATTGCATTGCATGATTTTCATTCCAATTTTGATGTTTTCAATATTGGTATCCTATATCATGCACAGAATATACTTGAACCAGAACAAGACCAAAGCAATTCAAGCATTCATCAAGAAAGGTCATTTGACAAGTATTGAGATCTTGGTGAAGAAAACAGGAGTGGACATATTCAGGTCCAAAATGCCAAGTGGTGGTGGTTTACCTCCGGTTATCTGTGCTGCCAATTGTACTGGATCAAGAGCACTCAAATTGTTTCTTTCAAAGGCTCAGGAATGGAACATTGACTTTGACATCAGGAATGATTTTGGACAAGATGCATTGATGAGGGCTGCCTATCATGACAAAATTCCCAATGTCAAGTTGCTATTGGACAATTTTGAAGACCTAAAAATAGACTTGAACGCTACAAGTAAGTCTGGTCAGACGGCATTGATGTATGCCAGTAATGCTGATGATCCACAAGTACTTGTTCCGTTCCTTGAAACTGCCAAAGCTTGCCAGGGAAAAATTAATTTGAATGCAACTGATGACTATGGAAGAACTGCATTTTTTAAGGCTTGCGTGAAAACTTCCGAAGATGACAAGATTGAAAGAGTGGAAATTTTAATGAATTTTTCCAAAGATTTGCAAATTGATCTGATGGTAAGAACAAATGATCAACACCCCAAAATGAAGTTCCGCAACAAATGTGGTTTTGATTTCTTGACTCCGGAATCTAGGAGCAAATTACGTCAAAAAAAACCTAATCTGATTCCTAGTGAAGAAACTTTCAACAATGCTGATGTAAAATGAATCGTATCTTACAAATATATATATTTTTTTATCCATTGTACAAATAGAGCTTTTAATTCACCCAAAAAAATCAACTCCCATTACAATTACATTAAAATTGTAAGTTTTTAAAGGATGGAACGGCTAATTGCAGCTCTTCAATGTCAAAGTTCATAGGTACAAAAGAATCATTAGATGAACGATCCCCGCCTCAGGGTAAATCCATGTACCTTCATAACCCACGGCCCACGCGCCTTATTTGAGCGCGAGAGTGAAGGGACCGAACCGTCCGTCCGTGGGGGAGTCGAAGAACTGGATTTTCTTCATCCCTCAGTACCTAAAAATGTCCACTGGTCTTAAATCTCAAACGCAAGAAACCTGTCCAAAAAGGAGACAAAAACTTATTGGAACTTGTAATGTATGTGGAGAAAAATCATCTTCACATTCACACTATGGATCCAAAGTTTGTTTTTCCTGTAGGGCCTTTTTTCGCCGACTGGTTCGTAACTGTGCAATACCAGAAAAAAGTTCTTGCAACCAACTATCAATCGAAGGTATTGGACAGTGTCATATCAATGGCAAAACAAGGCAACTTTGTCGATTTTGTCGCTACCAAAAGTGTTCATTAGTTGGGATGGATGCCATGTTGGTGATGTCAAAAGATGAAATTGCCGAAAGGCAAGTCAAAGCTAAGAATGTTAAAAATACCGGAATAACATCGAGAAGGTTGCCACCCACTTCATATGAATTGAAAGTGAAATCATACAAGAAAGACATGCAAAAAGATTTGACTGAAGTGATTGAATTGTCTGAGAATGCTTTAAAGTTTAATAATGTGTCTCCTCGTGACTATTTATTAGAGGACCAGAATACTGATGATAACGAAGAATGCCAAGATTTACTACTTTTGGCTGCTAAAGATTTTAGTAGATTTTATTTGTAGTGAAGATTTGTGAAAATCAGGTTCAGAAATGAAGAAGTGCCCGGTTCTTAAAAGTCATATTGTTGTCATCTTTGTGAGGCCATAAATAAATACATAGTCACATACAATCTTATTTTTATTTCGATTTCGATTTCAGCTTTGAGCAAATGAACAGTATAAACATGTCCATTATCGCAAGTTAGTACGAATGTAGTCTTCCATTATTATTTCTTGCATTCAGATCAATACAATTCAGTCTAGACATCTGAATGGTTCAAGAACAATTTGACAACATCTGTGTGTCCATATTTACAAGCAAATATAATTGCGAAATAGACTCGAAATCCGCTGCCTTCGGCAGCTTCTTTGAGGCCTCCGGCGGAGGACAAAATCATTAAAAACCTAAAATCCCGAAAATGGCAAAGGCACTTAAAAGTGCAACAAAATAATAATCAATTATGGTAGTGGTGTTCGTCAAGATTAATCAATTGATAACTTTTTATGCATACTACAGTTAGTCCCTGAATGAAGGTTACACAAAATGGAGTCTAAAACACTGTTCATCGTAGCTCTGACTCTTTTTGTAGGATTTGCTTTAGGCAACGAAGAAAAGCTTGAGGAGCAACCAGAACCTATGCTGACAACTGATGATGAGCAATTCGAAATGGAAAACCATGATTTACGTAAGTTGACAACCCTAAAAATCCTGTTCCTCTTCAACTCAAATGAATTTTAGGAGAGGTTGTGGAAAGGTACAAGACTATGGTTGAAGAAGGAATTGTCACTGATGGGGTAGACGTCAAGAGGATAGAAACAGCCTTCAACAGGATCATGACTCATCGCATTATGGCCAAAGAAAATGGCGAAACCAAAACACAAGCTCAAGAGCGCGCAGTCAAAGAAATGCGATTTCGTCAACGTGTTTTACGCGAAGCCAAATTAATGATTTAATGGCATCAATAAATCACAACATCAAAAGTTTGCCTTTCTAAATCACACGCTTGCCTCTGAAAAATTTAGGTTTGATTCGGTCTTTCTTCAATCCGGATGCGGATCTTCGCACTTCTAATCGTTCCTGTCGATGTTGTTTTTGGTCTTCTTCTTGTTGCAATTGTTTCCGAGACTTCTTTTCGCGGAATACCATTTGATGTCCATCTTTTCGCTCAATTCTCTCCATCGATGACGCTTCCAATCTGTCTGCTAAACTCTTCTTGGAACCTCTCTGTTTAGGAACGATATCTTGTTCTTGCATGTCATACTGATAGTTCTGATCAGTTCTGATAGTTTTGGCAATTTTGGCCGCAATTTTTTCGGCCTTTTCGGCCTTGCGACGTTCATAGGCCTCTTGGTTCAAAGCCTTATGGACTTCTTTGACCTTTTGTGTCCATTCATGTTCATCATCTGAGGACTCATCGGACTCATCATCAAAATCGGATTTCTGATCTTGATCCATAGGATCTTGATCATCATCGGAATTGAGATTTGGACCTTGGCTAAGTTTAGTTTCGATGCTTTTAGCTTTGGTCTCATCCAATTTGGTGAGCACAGGATTAAGTAATCTGAAAGCCTCCTCGTTTTGATCCACTTGAAATCTGTCATCGTTGAACAATGACTTGAACCTGTCATCGCCAAGAAGGTTGGAAGCCACTTCACGTTGCTTCTTCTTTTTACCGTCACTTTCTTGGTCTTTCAATTTCAAGTACACTTCTTTGTTGGTCTTAGGCAACTTGGATTTCAATTGAACACGTTTAGCCTTCTCTTCGTCTAACTTCTTATTGATCTTGTCACTCATGAACTTGTCCAAGGTGTAGGGTTGAGCAACAGAATGGGCTTTACGGTATAAACGCGCATCCATGAAAAATCCGTGCATGTAAGCCCGTAACAGTGTTGTTCCAACCAGATGATCCAAACCTAAATCTGTTAATTCATCTTTGGTGATGAATTTGTAGTCATCGTAAATGGCAGTCACTTCGGATTCTTCAATTTCTTCGGTGATGTTGTCTAAAAATGAACACCATCGCGGAGCTGGTCCCAATGAAGGTACGTAATGAACTTGCATTTTGACTTGTTCATTGGCCATGAACATCAATCCGGATCCTGGATAGCAGCTGATGTCATTTAATTCCGCTTCGGATTCAATAGAAGTGTAAGCTTTGCCACTTTGTCTGTCCCAAATCTTGACAGCTTTGGCATCTAAACTGACCACTTGATCCATAGTCGAGTGGAAAAATAGCTTCTTGATAGGTGTACCATACAAGTGATCTTTGATCAACAGTGGTCTAGAGGACCGAATATCATACAAAATAACATGACCCGTTGATGTACCAACACCTAAATTCAAAGCATCACGAAAAGCCAATGAAGTGATTTGTGGTACTTGATCATTCTCCAGATGATCACCTTTGAGTAGATCAAAAGCGCAATCTAGAATTCCACCTTTGTTTCTAGTTCTTGGATCCCAAGCTTCTACTTGTCCCTCGATAGTTCCATTGACAATTAATTGATGTTCTTGATTGACTTGAAGACAATTTGAACCTAAACTTTGTGTGACTAAAGGATTCAAAAATCGGCCTTGTTCCAGATTCAAGCGGTGAATGTCACTGCCAGCTCCGGCCACGTACAAGTCACAATTCATGGGATGGTAAGCAATATCTCTGCCGAATTTAGGTACTCTTAAGCGGTAATATTTGCCAAACTGGGCATGTAATTCAATGTATCTATCACACTGCAAAAAGGCCATCTTGGAGTAATCGTCCGACAACACTGTAAAGGCCACTGTTTCGGCATCGAAACAACGTTCGAATTTGAGGCCCAATTGGGTGACGTCATAACATTTGATACGTGGTTTGTAGGTTCCTGTGGCTAAAATGTAGTCTCCATCTTTGGAAATTTTCACATTGTTGCTGACGGATGGCATATCAAAATCTTGCAACAATTCCAGTCTTTTTCGTAGTTCCACATCCCTTTTCAAGAGTGTGCGACGTTTTCTTTCATCTAACCAGTCAGGTAAAGATTTACCTGCGGTTAAATTATACTGTTTTACATCGGTGCCTGATTGCATTTTGAAGTTTTTCTCAATTTTTCTTGCTCAAAAATCGAGACGAGCATGTGTTTTTGTTTTTGTTTTGATTCTCAGCTTTGTTTAAATCGTTGAATACAAAAAGGGCCCAAAATTTGATTATAACGCCAAATATTTGGTATACGGACGAGAACTGAGAAGAATAACTTTGTTGCTTCTCAGTAAACAGGTTTTGAAAGTTTTGAAAAAAAATTTTGATTTTTGAAGTTTTTCGAAAAAATGATATTTTGTACAAGAAAAACTGTTTTGAATTTATCTAAGCATAGATTTTCCACAAAATCTATCGTGATATCGGATCATGTCAAAAGTGCCATAGCTAACAGAGAACCTGTAGTAGCATTAGAATCTACAATTATTACACATGGAATGCCAAGACCACATAATTTACAAAGTGCCAAAAAAGTGCAAATGATAATTGAAAATGAAGTAAGCAGTCTTGCTAAAATCTCCAATAATTTTGCGTAACCCAAAAAAAAAAATTCGTGAAGCTTTGTTGATATTAAAAGCTAAACCGTGCAGTCCAGAACTCCTTTCAATTTGACCAATTTGTTTGATAATTTTTTAGTTTGCTTTAATTCGTTGTATTTTAGGGTGCAATACCTGCCACAATAGCGGTTCTAAAAGGCCAAGTCCACGTCGGCCTTTCAGACAGTCTTTTACAAGAGCTTTCAGAGGATCAACATGCCATAAAGATATCAAGGCGGGATTTTCCATTTGCGTTAGCCAACAAACTTTCTGGTGGTACCACAGTGGCTGGAACAATGATGATTGCACATCAAGTTGATATCCCAATTTTTGTCACCGGTGGAATTGGCGGAGTTCATAGAGCTGGCGAAACGACTTTAGACATCTCTGCTGACTTGACAGAACTTGGCAGAACTCCTGTCGCCGTCATATGCGCTGGAGTCAAATCTATCCTGGATATCGGACGAACTTTAGAGTACTTGGAAACTCAAGGTGTACCTGTAGCAACTCTGGGGCCCAGCAACTCCAAATTTCCCGCATTTTTCTGCGCTGAAAGCGATTTCAAATCCCCTTTGAATATTCCCAATGCTGAAAAAGCCGCTGCTATGATCAATGCCAACCATTTTGACCTCAAGCAAACCAATGGTCTTTTGTTGGCCGTACCCATTCCCGCGGAACACAGTGTTGACAATCATCTAATGGAAGAGATTATATCTCAAGCTCTGGATGAGTGTGCTGTGCAAGGTGTGATAGGTAAAGACATCACACCTTTTATACTTGACAAGGTGAACCAAATGACAGCAGGCCAATCATTGCAAGCTAATCAGGCATTGATTGAAAACAATGCCTTACATGGTGCAAGAATAGCGGTGCATCTGTCATCATTGATCATCAAGAAAAGGAGGCCGCAACAAAAAAGTGATACAAATAGGACTTCAGTAAGTCACAATGTTTGAAAATCACTCAAAAAGTCTCATTATTCTTGTATCGAAAAATAGCGATACAAACAGAAGACATATTATTTTATGTTGATTTTCAAACACTGTGTCTGTGTAATTTTACCATCAGAGCAAAGAATGAAATGATTTGAATTTGAAACTTTTGTGTCCTAGTCAAAGAGGAGGCCAGTGGTTGTAGGCGGCAGTAATTTCGACATCATTTGCCAAGTCAACGAAGCATTAGAAACGAATGCATCGACAGTGAATGCAAAAGTTCGCACTTGTTTCGGTGGCGTGGGACGCAATTTGGCCGACGCGCTAGCGCGATTGGACTGCAATCCCATATTCATTTCGGCCGTAGGAGATGATCATTTGGGCCAATGCATTTTGTCGCAAAACTCCAAATTGGATAAGTCTCATGTTCTCATCAGAAAAGACAAGTCCACGGCCACCTATTGCCTGACTTTAGACGCCTTAGGAGACCTAAAACACGGGATCGGAGATATGGATATCCACCAGACACTCAAACCCGCAGACATCTTAAAGCTCAAAGATGTCATTGCTCAAGAGGCTTCAATGGTCGTTTTAGACGCCAATTTTGCCGACCAGACCGTTGAGTGCATTTTGCAATTGTGCCACTCCTGCCAAATCCCGGTCTTCTTTGAACCAACAGATCCGCGAAAAGCTTGCAAAGCTGTGAAGAGCGCTTATGCTTCAGCCATTCAATTCGCTTCGCCAAACATTCACGAGTTGCGAACCATGGCACAAGAAGTCCTTTCAGAATTGAAGCTTAACCAACAAATAGTAAAGCCAACTACTGAGGAAAATGAAGACAATTTAGAGGCTCTATTGAAAGAATGCACTTCATTAGGACGAATCCTGATGCAGAAAATGCCATTCGCTACCCTCGTTATAACTCTGGGCAAACATGGAGCGCTCCTAATAGAACCTCCGACGACGACGACCAAGGAGGCCGAGGAGGCCGGCAACACTTGTCATTTTAAATGTGTAGCAGAACAAGACCAGAATTCTATTGTCTCGGCTTCGGGAGCGGGAGATTGTTTGGCTGCAGCCTTCATTTCCGGACTTTTGCAAGGCCTAGGACGACAAGAGGCGCTTCGATTAGGACTCAAGGCTGCCAGGTTATCGCTTAATGCCATCGAGGCCGTCCCTGAGACTTTATCTACGCTTAAAAATCAAAATCATGAATAAATGGTGATATTTTACAAAGGTATTGAACCCAACCTCATTTGTCTGCTATGGGCTTTTTAAAAGTCACAAAACCAGTTTTGAAATGTCAAAAAATTCGTTGTTAGTAAAATGCAATGTCGCCTCCTGTTGATATCTCATCAAGATTAAAACGTTAGAAAAACTCGGGGATTTGCAAAGGCGAATTTTTTTCCCGTAGAATACTTTGATAATTCCGTAAGAAATTTCAAGCGGTTCACGCAACCTCTCATACTCGAATTTGATATGATCCGTAATGTCTCTAAGGGCCGCCGCCATTAGAACTGCGCAGCGGCCATATTAGTTGAGTCGACCCCTGCCGTAGCAGACAGCCGACATTTTCTCCTGATCTGCTCCCTGATTGGCTGGTTTCTTTTATAGCTCCACCCCACCAATAGCGAAACTAGGGAGAACTCTCGTTAACCGCTGAGGCGGCCCGGTCCGGCTCGACTTGAGCTACTGAGTCGTCTGCTAGGAGCAGCGCCTGCTCCGCCGCCGTTACTGAGGCCGCGCGCTTCTTATCTACTTCAGTTGAATCGTGCTCGCCGAGCCGTAAGCATAGAGCGAAACCGCTAAAACGTGTTTCAATGAAAACGAATTTCGCTCCGAAAAAATTGTTTAAAGTGAAGTGTGAAGCCCCAAATGCCAAGAAAAGCAGCGTTGGAACTTGAGTGAACACCCAAATTGAATTTGCCTTTGATCAAATGAGGGACCACGGGGACCTCGAGATTTTTTCCCAGGCGACCTCGCTTATTGCGACGCCACCGCTGCTCCTGCGCTTACAGCCTCGTTGGCCTCGACATTTGTAAGCGGCCATCAAGATGGTTCGCGAGACCCGACACCTTTGGGTCGGTAACCTCCCCGAAAACATTCGGGAGGACCGAATCAAAGAGTACTTTAAAAGGTATAACTCAATTTCCCGTCATTATTTCATAATCGCATTTCCTTGGAATTTCTACAGGTGTGAAAACGGCGGAAAAGTCTTAAAGCTTGAACCAAGCCAAAATTGATCACTATTATTTTCTCTTTGAAGTTTTGACCAATAGTCAATTAAGGTTTTTTTCCTGCTCTCGGGTTCTCGAAAGACTGCTGTTACTGTAACTGTTGTGATCGACAGAGTCAACTTTGGCGTGAAGAACAACGTGTTGTTGAAGCTAGAGTGTGTGAGCTTGTGAACATCTGTCTTGATTCACTCTTTGTTCCGACTTGGACTTGGACTTGCCACCGCTGCTGCTGATGTTGTTTTTTCTTCTTCCTAAGAAATTCTTTTTACTGATCTTCAAGTTTTTCTTGAAACAATTTGGGCCATAGGACATCGACTTACTGTTTGGTTCTGAAGAGGGGGAATAATGACTAAGAGAAGACGATGCAGAATAATTGTGTAAGAGGATATTAGGAAAGCTTCTGGTTCTTCTGCTACTACTGCAGTAGTGGCAGAAGAAGAAGACAAAAGTCCTTCTGGAGCCGCAGTAGGGGAGCAATACTATGACACTGTGACTATGCCGCATCCGATCATCAACTGCTCAAGGTGTATTTTTTGGAGCAGCAGACTTCTGAAGAACACGAAGGCTTTTCTGAAGCAGAACTACTCGAGTGTTATCTGATCTTTTTTGGTTCAGCTTCAGCATTGCAGCAGCTCCCTCCTGCTCTGCTCTAAACCTACTTACTAAGCGGCAAAACCAGTTTTCTGATACGTCAAGAATAGGTTGAGACATGACAAAAAATGAGTTCTGCTAGCTTAGAACAGCAGCTCCAGTTCTTCATTTCATTTTTGCATTTTAGCCTGGTTTCCATTCGACCTCATGCTCTGCTGCTGCTATTTGGATCGACTCAGATCTTAGACACGCATCTGCAGCAGCTGCTGCTCATGCTGAAAATCGGTACGGCGGGAGATATATAATAGTGTGACCTTCTATTTAGAGCAGTACTCATGAGTCTTCCATATGGTGAATCTCCCCCCGTCAGCTTCGCTTCCACGGCCAGTCTATACATACGCATTTGGATCGATCCTGTTGTCAAGCGACATGTTAGGGTTAGAAATTCTGACAAAGCCAAGCTGAGTTGTCGACGACTCTCTGATGAACAATGGAGTCTCTGAGCTACCGGGTGTCTCTATCTTGAAGTTCTTCGAGTTCTTCCAAGACTAAGGTAGAAAAGGTCAAATGTCGTCTTAAAATCTCAAATCTCTCGAAGACACAGAAGAAGCGAAGGCAGTATTATTTCTTGCTGATATTCTGTCATGTAGGAACGTGTCTCAAGCTTAGTTGGATAAAATCTCAAATTCAAATTCTAAGTCTTTTTTAGTTTCTTTTACCTTTTCGAAAAAGTGTCTGAAATAGATTAGCAAATTATATGTCTGTCTGTCTGAAACCTTAGATTCCAATCTAATTTTGAGACACCCTTTTAGAAGCTAAGTGACGCTAGAGTTCTAGCTGGGGGTAGTTGTACTACGTTTTACGACGGGTGAGACACAGAGAGCCAGCGACGCAATGATCTCCAACAATTTTGGAGAGGGGAGGACTAGGACGCTTGCTGCAAACGTTTGGTACTGCTGCTGCTGCTGGCATAGCGACGCAGGAATACTGGTGTTGTTCAACTGCTATGAGATCTTTTGTGAAGCTTCTACCCGTTGCGCGCCAAATTCTGTCCTACTCTCTTTCTAAAGTAGTTGACCTGATCTGTACTTTGTAGCAAAGGACTTCTTCTTCGTTCTTAGCGTTCTTAGGGTTGCTAACCTAGATTTTTTCTTTTGATGCTGCCAAAGTGAAGAAAGACTGTATGACACAGCAGCTTTCTAAGCTTGGATTAGATTGCAGGAGGCTGCTGCTTTGGAATCTGCAAGAAAAGTGGTTGAATGTGAGCCATGGAATGTGTTCCTGAGCGTAGCTGTTGCCTAGTGCTATAGAATATGTGTGTGTCTATTGGCCCTGTTGGCTTGAGTGCTGCTGCTGCCTTCATCTATGTAGCCTGAGAAGAGCGGGAATAGTGGCTTCGAGGTCTGGTGCGGTTTTCTAAAGCTGCGAGCTACTCCGAATTACATATGGCAGCGGCTTCACTAGCTTGCTGCTGCCTTCTGCAGCACAAGCTATACTACTCAAGCTAAAGCCGCTGGCACACTGCACATTTTACCTCTCTTCTCGCCTTCCAGACTTCTAACGATTTTCATGGAATTCCTGCTCTACAGCTCTTTTTGGTTCCAGGCTAAAGTCCCAAGCCAAAGTAGAAGTAGAAAAAAAACAGTACTACCTCCTCTCTGTCTCCCAATTTGTTTTTATCCTACACAGGATTTCCAGCTACTCGTTATATGGCATTTCCGTTGTCAAAAAATATAAAGAAGATTGAGTCCTCCATTTTCAAAGTCTATGAAAAATGTCAATATCCTTTTTTTCAAAGTTCTTACATACTGAATGCATTGTTATTCTGCTAAAGTCATACTCTTCCTTTAATACTAAGTACTGTATAGTTCCACATTTATTATCGAAAAGGCCCCCAAAGAGGCTAGATGAAGAAGCCTTATCAATGTTGAATGGCAGCTCAGACAAGAGCTCCTCTGCTATATAGATGAGAGTGCAGGCTATTATTCATACCATTTTCTTTACATTTCAGGTAAGACTGAGAACTGAACTCCAGAATGATGATAGTAGTGAGAACCTAAAGGGGAAGAAGAAGGAGTGTGTGAACAAGCAAGAAGCAGGGGGGCTTAAGGCCAAAAGGAGGCTAATGAGGCCCCTAGTTCCTAGTGTAAAGGAAGGAAGGCTGTCTATCTAGAACCTCAACTGGCCTTTTATTTAGTGTTGTCTAAGTCGTCATCGTTGCTGAAGCTGTTTGAGTTCCCATGGCCGAGCTAGGAGCTATAGAAGTTCTATAGCTGCTGCTGCTACTATGAAGCTAGCTGGCCCAAGCTCTAGAGGACTGGCTGCCGCCATCACAGTCAATGCTACTACTGCTGCACCACTAGCTATAGCTGGTGGGATAGCAGCTGCCGCGGCGCTGCTGCCGTTAGCTGCCGCTCACTGCTGCTAACATTGTACACGCATTTGCAGCAGTTGGAGTTACTAACGCCGCCGGAGCTGGCATAGCTGCTGCTGCTGTTCTGCTGCATGCTATAGTCAAAAGCTTGGGATCCTGCCTTCTTTTTCTCTCCTACTCTGGCCTCGCAGCTGAAAACGATCGTGGACTGGCACGCCACGGCCATAGTCGTCATCAGCACGGCAGCTAGCTAGCGGCGGAGGCAGAGGCAATGGCTCTACAGCGAGTAGTCGACCCTATATACTTCTTCTCTTCATCCTCTAGCTTCTATCGACTTTCTAGACTTAGACACAAAACCAAGTCTTATTCTCTTATTCTTTCTCTCCGGCAGTAGCTAGGAAAACCATTTCCAGCAGTAAAACCATTTTCTTTCAATAGCCGTTTTTCTTTCTTTGGATGTTATGGTAGAATTTTTAACGATGCAAGGAGCAGTAAAATCCATAAAGCAATCGACCTAATTCCATGTTGCCTTTTTATATACTACTTTGCGGTTTTGCTACCTTCTTTCTTTGATTTGCTTATAAAAAGGCAATTATCAAGTTTAAATTCACATCATAAGTTTTGTACGCTAGGTGCCGTTTTTATGATTGCATAAAAGCTGAATACTTACCAAAAAATATTATGTTAAAAATTCGTCAAACTTTGATTACGTTCAACTTACATAAAAGCTAAACTCCTTTCATTTTGACGAAATTTTCAAATGGATTCTTGTTGTCATGAAAATGTTTCAGATATTTTTTAAGCTACATAGAAACTAAAGTTGGTCTTTCCTTCTTAGAATTCATTTTTCTCAGCTGGTTTCTTTGTTTGGTTTTTTTTCCCTACGCCTTGGTGTTTGTCTATCCATCTGTGCTGTGGCTGTGATATGTGTGAATCATACTTTGCTTGGAGTCCTTGGCACTGAAATGATCGAGAGCGCTAACGCAGTTTTCTAACGGGCTAACGGGGGTTGCAGCCTAGCAGTTTACGGTGAAGCTAGCTTAGTTCTACTATCTAGCAGCGAGTCGAGTAGTAGGGAAAATGCACACACGACTACGACTCTGAAAACTGCCATGGCATCCTTGAACAGTGTCAGAACTATTATGCATTGAGTAGAATACTACTCTGACAAAGACTCCTCCAAGCTCCGCCATCATCCATATAGGTATACTAAGCATAGGTCGTATTCGGAGTTTGATGATTATGAGACTCCTCTGCAAGAGAAAACTACTCGAACTCGTGCTTCATTTCCTTTTGAACTCAACGAAGAAGAAGGGGGAACAGAACACAGCAGAGAGAGAAAGTGTAATTTTTAATTGGCGATGAGAGAAGTTGTTCAGTAGGGTCATAACCTTAGTCAGAACATTTTTTGTTACTTATTGAAAAGTGTAGATCTGTAAAGTCAGACGAGTTTGTACATATAGGACCGACGAGCGACGATGAGATTTGTTTGTCTCTGGAAAATATTTACACAAGTTTCAAATGGTGCGAGAAACGATGCTTAGCTTTGATCATCATGAATAGGTAGTACAACTGATGCCTTCAACTTAGAATATTCACTTCATTGACACTTGGTCTCGTTTTCATAACAACACAAAAAGGAATCGTGAAAAAAATCGTGAAACATTTGTTTACATTCAATGCAGAACTCGATTATTTTCCACCAGAAATTATTCCATTTTTGCCTTCTGTGATGTGAGCCATCTATTGGTAATTTTAAGTTATTTTAAAGACTAAAAGCTGATCTTGCCTTATCGAAAGTGTAGTTTTCAATGTGTAAGAAGTAGTGCTGCTCTACTTTTTCTTTTGGCGAGCAATGCTTTAGAGTAGTGGTAGAGTAGAATATGCAAATATGGACCCTGATGGATGCAAAGTGGCCTGCCTTCTTCTTGGTTCTTTCTTCAGCTCAGCTCAGCTCTGCTGCTGCTGCTTCTCTTTTCTCCTACTCAAGAAGGTCTCAGCTAGCTCAGCTCTGCTAGTACTGATGCTACTCTCGCCCCCGCTGCTGCCTTAGTTCTTCTTCTTGATGCCTTTTATCGATCCATCTGGCATTCGGAAAACCTCCTCTTCTTCTGTAGGAAATCTGCTGCCCTTCTGGGGCTGCTATAGATCATCACTACTACCTAGTCATCATTATCATCATCATGCATGAGCCTTTGGAGTATGGAGGAGGAGGAGAAACTTCACCTGTAGTCTATGACTCCTAGCTTCACCCACACTACCATGATCCCCATAAATGAATGCTGTGCCATCATCTCTAAGGCATTCTAGGCTTGTTCCATCGCTTCCTTCGCTGCATCTGGTGACTTTTACCATCTGGATTATAGTATTGAAGCCTTTTTCAAAAGGTTCTTTGAGGCTCATTTATCAAAGCAATTTTCTCAGTTTTCTTCTCAGCACAGTGTTTGACATATCCGCTTGCTTGCTTTGCTTTGCCAATCCATTTTCCCTGAGTAGTGTGTGACTACTGCCAGTGCAAAAAAGAATGTTTTCCTCTTCTCTCTCCCTGAGACACTCTGCTTCTTCTTCTTCTTCTTGAAGAAAAGTTGGAGCAAAAAGCATTAGTAGACCTCTGGCAATGTGTGGCAGCAGCAGCAGGAGTGCACGTTCAAAAACTCCGTAGTGAAGCTTGTGTAGTGCCGCCACCAGTACTACTATCAGCCTGGTGCTGCTGCTGCCTTCAAGTATGATGGTAGAGCTTGAAAAAGAGGCCACAGTTAGAACGGTAGTAGAGTAGTACAGTATATAGCATAAACGTTTTTTGTACATAGCTTCCTTCCTATGCGCGAAACTTGAACAAAAAGTGTCTATCTTGAACAACAGTTCTTTTGTATTTCTCTGACCATTTTTGGCTTGAGTTACCAAGGGGACTTGGTAGTGAGTGACAAGCTAGTATACTGGTGGTTGGTAGTAGTAGAACTTCGGTCTAGGGGCCAAAATTCTGTTTAAGGAGAGGGAGAGTTCACGTGAATGCATGCTAGCTTCACCGCTGCTTCTCTATGGCTCCTCTAGCTCTGCAGCTCGCAGTTGCTGTGCTCAGGCTTGAGTAGGGCTGAAGCCAGAAGTTGGCTAGGGCTCCCAACTCTCACCAAGGAGCACACTACTACGTCGACTACTACTCATGCTATCCAAAGCAGCCAAGTCGAAGAGAGAAGAATTGCACTGCGCTTGGCTGATCGTGCATCCAAAGGACACTGACCTCATATGTTCTCTATCATATCTCGGACAAAATTTGCAAAGCCAACCTTAACATTTAGAGGCGAATGCGATGTTAGTAGTCTTGAACAAGTTCCTGGAAAAGCCAAAGAGCGACAACCTCTATAGTACATAGAGTCACGAAAGCAATGGCCTCATTGCATGTTGACGTTGTCGTTGCTCTACTAGAGTTTCTCTACTCTATTTTGGCAAGCAAAGCTGCGCTGCTAGTGCACAGCCACGCACTTTCTTTCTTGGATTAGAAAAGAAGAAGGAAGGCCATAGTATAGGAAGAAGAAGAAGCATAGGAAGCTAGCAAAGAAAGAGGAGGGTGGCTTTCCCTTGCTACGGGTCTGCTATGACTACTTCGACGGTAGTAGCTTGCCTTAGCGAAGAGGGAGAGAGCCAGTGCAAGCAAGCTTACTACTGTAGAACTTCTGCTGCTGCTACTGCTGCTGCTGGCCCCCTCAAGCAACTTGCGCTTCCTACTTTCCAGTGTTGGCTTTTATGTCCGTTGCTGCTGCTGCTTCTCGACTACTACTACGACAACTACTTCTATACTGAAGCTTCTATAACCTCAACAGCAGAGGCAGCAGAGAGGCTATACAGAAACTATACTTTCTGTGCTAAGGGGCTTTTCTTTTCTTCTCTAAGTCCCAGCACTAGTCGAGTCTTCTTCTTTCCTTCTAACGATTAATGCACCAATATCTTCTGCTTTTGTTGAACAGTTGACAATAGAAATACTAGAACTAGATAGGGGGAGTAGTCGACAAGAACAACTTTGAAATGTTTTTTCCGCGACCCCACTACTACATAGAAGCTAATCAAGCCTGCTGGTGCTTTTAGGTCACTAATTGAACTTCAAAGAACGCGCTTGATAATTAGGCTCAAGACTCCTCAGCAGCCTTTGAATGAATGTAGAAGGCCATTAGGGACTCTTTATAACTTTATAAGGTTGACACAGCACATTTTCTTTCATATATTTTTTTTTGTAATTTTCCAGGTTTGGTCGAGTCCAGAGCGTGAAAATCCTCAGCCATAACAAGGATGAGGAGGGCGAGGCTGCCACCGTGGCCTTTATGGACATCAAGTCGGCCAACAAAGCCCATAGTATAGAGCACAAGATCGAGGATCGGCTCCTGAAAACCGACTATTATGATCCTAGCTCATTTATGGATTCATCGAACTGTGATCAAAGAAATAGCAGTCCCAGGGTCACCCCTGAAGACTGCGGCCCCGGACCCGGGGGCGGCCTAGGAGGTGGAGGACCTCCGGCCAACAATGGATCCAATGACTTCAATGATAATAGCCGATCTAGTCACAACAACAACAGCAGTAGCCGAGACTTCAGAGGCTCCAGTAGTCGATATGAGGATTCATTCAATAGTCGACAGTCATCGCGGTCTTCGAGATCATACCGCGACAGGTAAATCCATTATTTATTTAGAGTTTTGGAAACTGAAGATTGTTATCTGGAGGAAGTGTGATAAGCTTTTATCATCGTCGCAATATTCCACGCAGCAGAGACAGAATCATATTCAACCAAATTTGAAGTAATTTTTTTCCGTTTTTATTTGAAATGTGCATTCTATGCAGTTATGTGCATGGTCATTTGCTTAGTGCATCATCAGGAAGGCCCTCTTTACACACATGCAGCTGCTGCTTATGCTGGCAAGCGCTGGGCACATAAATATTTGTCCAAAAAACACACACAAAATTTCGTTTCACCTGAAAGTCTCCATCAGCAGATGATTATTGAAATAATGAAACCGCATTATTTTCTGATTTTTGCTTCTTTTTTTCTACTATTCAGAAATGGACCCTCACATTATGGTAGTAGTGGTCGCAATTCTTCCAATGCCAGCTCCTGGAAAGAAGCGCCCATGTCACCGTCCTCAGCCTCGGTCTTGGGTAGTTGCAGTGCTACCTCAGGTCTGGCTTCCTCGGCCTCAGCCTCTGCTGACCTGTCAGCCTCAGTCAAATCCTCCAGTGCGTACCTGAATTCCGACCGCTTGGACCGAGGCTCCAATGCCAGTCCCATGTCCACTTGCAGTTCCACCAGCAGCAAAAGACTCAACGGACACTCTGTGAGGTCGGGTTTGAGGACAGCGGCCTCAACCTCCTCATCAGCAGCCTCTAAGTTAAACAGTGTTTCATCCAACAACATTCATCAGTCTCAAAGCCGGCCGTCGCGAAGAAGATCTCCACGAAGTTCCGAGTCCGGTTCCGACTCCAGTGGTTCTGAGTCGGGATCTAACTCTAGAAGTTCGAGTTCATCCTCTTCGGGATCCAGCTCGACCTCGGATAACTCCAGGTCCACGGCCAATTCACAACAGCAGAACAGCAGCAGAAAAAGGCCTCCAGCAGCCTCGGCCTCTAGTAAAAAGTTGGCCTCTAACGTGAGCATTGCTAGTGCATCGGCCTCCTCCTCCGTCAATAGCACCTCGACGGGGAACTTGGCCTCCTCAGCAGGCTCGGCATCCTCAGCCTTAGACTCTAAAGGCTCAATGTCACAGTCAAATTCATCATCCTCCTCACAGGTCAATGCCAGGCCTATCGCCTTTGAAGACAAAACAAACTGTGCAATATGTCTACGAAATTTGCCGCATCGAGGCAATGGACCTTCTGGTAAGACTACTTTATACTCTCTCTGTATAAAATCGATTTTTCTAATCGATTATTGATGTTCTATACAGACATGAAAGGAAGGGAAGGAAAAAAATACATCAGTGCTACTGAAGCCTTCAGCTTCTGCATTGTCTCTGGATATAGTAAAACTTTGCGCTTAGCAATAGCAAAGTAGCGATACAGCCACTAACGTACGTCACTCAGAAACATGAAAAGCTTTTAGAAAAATCGATAAAACAGAGGAGAAGATGTTAAAAATAGTAGAAAGACGACGTAGTAGTAGTGTAGAAATTCATTCTAACCTAAGAAGATTGACATTCTAGAAGCAACAACACAATTGCTACTACTGAAGGAAGGAAAGACGGTAGTATACGTATAGTCATTTTTACACAATTTACGAGACTACTGATGCATAGCAAAAAGTTTCAGCGTTGCTACTACTCCTGCTGCTATCATGGCTACTGCTGCCCTATTTTTAATGCATCACAGATATGCTTCTACTACTACGTACTGAACGTTATTTATCACTCTACATGACACATAGAAGTAACGTCTCTCTCTCTCTCTTTTGTAGAAGTAGCTTATCTATTAGCCAAAGTGTATTTTCGCCCGGCTGCGAAATATCAACTTAGTTTTACACTATTGAAAGGAAGAAGCTTTTAATATAGAGTGGTAGGGTGAGTCGAATTTTTCAGACTAAGCTGTAATGTAACCATAAGATGCGCAATTGCGAACTGATCAAAGTTTACTAAAGTCATTTTTCGATTTAACCATCAAGCAAGTGCCTGGAACCTTTTCAAGTATTAAAATGGACAGCATTGGCTGTGCTGGCCGGCTGCAAGACGGCCCAAATAAAAATGGTCACTGTATCCCAGTCATGCTTCAAATCAAAAAATGCTTTTAATCAACATTGTTCAGTAACTAGTTGTGCATCTTATGTCAAGTCTGCAAGCTTTATCTGTAAAATGTGAGTCACCCTAATCTAGAGTATGAATAGCAAAAGGAAAATGCTAGCTGCAGGAGAAGGAGGGTTTTGCAGAAACCTCTACTACTACTACTACTACACATCGATTTTGAATGGAGCAAATGCAGCACTATGGTGCACATAATACAATGAATGCTGAAGTTTTTTCCTCCTCCTCTACCATAGTGTAGCGCAGTTGAGGCCAGAAGAAAATATCGGTATTGTTGGAAAAAGAGAATGCAAAAGAGGGTCTAGTTTCTATTCCTGTACTATAAGCTCTGTGAAGCTTGGCTATTTACATAATTGTGCATTGTTGAAAAAACTAGTGTCACATTTTTAGTACCACTGAGTCACACAAAGCTTTAATTTTACCCCTCTTTTCCGTAATATGGATGCATGCATGTTCGGAATACACAATAGGACAAAAGTATCTTTATTTGACCAAAAATCCGATTTTGAAGAAAAAAGCACAGTTTGAATTTTACGGACAAAAAATGAATCGTGCCCCTGTGTGTACTCAAGGGTAAGGGAAGCATAATATTCCACGAAATAATCTTTCTATAGACATATCAGTTTAGGGTCTGTTTCTAGGCTGATTTTAGCACTTTTAGTCCGCTTCAAATAATTGTTGTAGAAAATGTAGGGCAGCGCAGCAGCAGCAAAAGCAGAAGCAAATCTGGACTCGACAGCAGCGATCGATTTTTGTACTTTGACAGTTTTGTTGCGAACGTCGTCTTCGTTCTCCAGTAGTTTTTTTTCCATGCAACAGGAAATACACAGTGTTTTCAAAATCCCGCAAAAAGTCTCATTCTACAACATTGCGAGCGAAGCGAGCCACGTTTACTACATACTAAAAATATGTTTGAATTTTCGCGCCTTTTTTGAATTTTTTATTTTTTTTCAAACATTGTTAGTAAAAAGAAATGTTTTTGTGTTTCAGATCTCTCTCTGCAAGACTTTTTGCTGCACGAGTACAATGTGTGCAACGTGCGTTCCGTCCGTATCGGACACAGTGGACGACACGGTCGCTATGCTGTGATTTATTTGGCTACCATGACCGACGTGGCCAAAGCCTTGGATGAAACGAGACTGATTACCAAGAGCTACCCCAACGCCGAGGCCGAGGTCCTGCTGGCGGGCGAAGAGGTCGTCGAGGACAAGAGACTCTTCTACCGCCCCTCGGATGCCGAAGTCGAGGAGTTTCACCCCAAAGCCACCCGCACCCTCTACGTCGGCGGCCTCAGCCGCGAGACGGCCTCTAATTTAGTGCAGGAGAAGTTTGAGCGCTTCGGTGAGATCCTTGAGATCGACATCAAGAAAAGCGGTTTACTGGACAAGAAACAGTGCTTTGCCAATGTGCAGTTCACCGATTTGATCAGTGTGTGTCGGGCCATAAAGGAGTGTGATCAAGAGTCAGTTCAAGCTCTGGTTTCAAGTACTGCTTCGAGTGCAAAGCTCACTTTGGGCTTTGCCAAGGCACAGCCTACCAAGTGTGTTTGGTGCTGTGGAGTGGCAGAGTGTGTCAAGGAAAAAGACATCGCCCATGAGTTTGGGCGATATGGAAAGATCCAGGATATCCTCATCTTGCGATCCAGAGGACAAGCCTTGGTCTGGTTCGATCAAGTAAGCAAACAACTTTATCTTAGCAAACAATGCTGCAGCACAAAGAACATACTTAGTTTATATAGTATTTATTTTTACTGACCCTCCCTACTACAGAATCTTCTCGTTCATTTTTACTTTTGACAGGTCAATCTTGGCTTGGCAGATTTTTTTAGCGGCCATACATATTTTAACTCAGGCCGATTTTTTTCCTTTTTGTCATTTTCTTTTTTCCCAACCTGAAATTCTGACCGCAACACAAGTGTTTGAAAATCACTACAAAAAGTCTCAATTTACAAACAATTATTTGTATCTACAATACACGCTTAAATATTTTTGGCAAAGTGAAGAAGTTCAAATAAGACATTTTTTCGTGATTTTCAAACTATATGATGGCCGCAACTATGAACGAATGAAAGCAAGCTATATAATCTGCAATCTTTACCTACGTAGGTATGTAACTATCTAGCGGTCAAATTAAAACGTATTTGAGATGAGTCATCTCTTTTTTTTATTTAAATGTCACATTTGTCCAACAACTGTGAACAACGAAAAATGCACACCCCTTAGTTCCGGGCATCAAGTCTGACTTAATTTGCTGCATTTGTTTACAATTATATTTCATTTACAGACGATTAAGGCCCAGAGGGCAGTGACAGAAATTCGTGGCCGCTACATAAAAGGGAGCAAAATTCAGGTGGACTATGCGTCGCATGAATGTCGCGCGGCTTTCTTTGAGCAATGCAAGAATTCGGGCATGGACATGAAAGAGAGGTCAAAGCCATGGGAAATTCAGCAGCCGCATCTGACCGCCGCCAATGAGAATTCAAACAGCCCAGACTCCATTTACAGGTACTTATACACTTGTCATCAATAATTTATTATTGGTCTGAGTCTGACCTAAAAAAAAAAGTAAAAACGTTTGTTGACATTCTTTCTTTCGTTTATTCTCCAGGGACAAGTATGACCGCCGAAGTGAGCGATCCTGTGATAGTCCAAGAAGTAGTAGCCACCACCGACATTACGGAGGAAATAGTAGCCGTCACGGAGGACAAAGATCCCCCGGCTCTCCATCAAGCACTAATGCTGGTAGCAACCGTTACAAGCCCTCTACCCAAGCCATCAGTCCACCCCGAGATTCATACAGTGAAGGCGAAAATGCGACATCTGCTGTTTCTGGTGATAAAGGAAGCAAATTCGGTGATTTGCGAGACTCTCTTAACCGCAACAAAGAATCACGAAACCGGTACAACCGAGGTTACAGTGACAGGTTAAAGGATCCCCGATCCTCCAGAAGATACCACACGGATCTACGAGACCACTTGACATCACCAACGTCATCGGGCGATGAAAAAGACTGGAACAATTCAAGCCGAAAGAAAAGTGGAAATCAAGCACCCAATGATTCAGGTTTAAGTGAAGATCATGGCTCCACCGGTTCTTCGGGATCGAACAACCCTGAATCGGGTCACGAGAGGCTGCATCACCATTTGTACCGTAAGCACTTGGCCAAGACCTCTGGCCTTTCCACGGACAAAGTACGTCGGTCTTCGACCGACTCAGCCCGATCCAGCACCCATCACGATGATCTTGATCTCAATTTGAAACCCAGTGGATCAGTGATCGCCGGTGCTGATGACGTTTCCGATAACAGCCGACCTGGAACTCCATTATGTGATGAGAGACAAGACCCGTTGTCTAATCAAACGACCACTGCAAATACAGCAAGCTCAAGGATGACCACCACTACAGCTAGGTCATCATCGCCGATGTCACTCCCGTTGCCCAAATTCGCTACGCAAATGTTGGCCAATCACATTCAAACATCTTCGTACTTGACGGCCAAGAAGGAACGGCCAGATCCGCGATTGAAGTCCCCAAGCAACTTGACTTTGAGTGTTAGTACTTGTCTCAAGTCACCTCCACCTTCATCAGCAAGTCTGAAAAGTCCAAGTGTACCACCACCAATGATGAGTAGTACCAGCTCAAGAATCATTCCCGATCATTCAAACAGTTCAACTGCTGCTACGCCTTCAGAGTCAGTGATAAGCGGTAAACCCCATGATCCTAGGTTAGGTTTATTGCAACTCAAAAATCAGCAACAGAATCAAGCAAAACATCCCACAACATTACCTTTGATCAAGACTGCAAACTCATTGATGAATGATATTGAAGATATCAGTGATTCTGATCGTGAAGAAGATCATAATAACGCAAAGGAGCAACAAGAACCTTCAGCAACCAATGATGCTCCTCAGGCACCTACGGTGACTAATACTCCACCAGCACCGGTCAAAGATCCAGCCTTGATGAGTTTAGAAGAACGTTTGAAAGCTTTAGATGAGAAATACGAACGGTGGTCCGGGTCAGCTTACAAAGTCGCATCCGGTACACCAAGTCAACAAACTCCGGCCACACCCGTCTCGGCAACTCCGCTTGCAACGGCCTCAACTGCTGCTGCTCCGGCTTCAGCTCCAATTGCAACGGCGGCCTCGGCTTCCTCTGCTGCATCATCCAATGCTTCAGTGCCTAGCAGTGCCGAAATTGCACCACCTTCTAGTGCTACTTCGGGAGCTTCCTCGGCCTCAACCTCTTCGTCCTTGAACAAATTCAGCTTTGATTTGAAACCTACACAGCCTTCGCCTATCGTGCAAAGGCTTCTTTCAAGGAGAAGTGTTTTTGATGAGGACACAAAAAGGCTGGAAAATTTGAATTCGACTGAAGGCAAAGAGGCTGCGGCTGCCAACGCCGCCGGCCTCAATAGTCCTCAAGTACCCGTTAACGCCCAAGGGGCGACTGTCAATTTTGGTTCTGAATGTCCTCCAACGACACCTGTAACCAGTGTGCCTGCAGCCTTACCGGCCTCGGCTACTGTGGCCAGGTCAGTCTCGGTAGACGGAAGCGGATCCAAAATGCAGCCTCAAACGAGTGTCAAGCCCATGTTGAACAAGATGAATTCTTTGACGGAATTGAAGCCGAAAGTTACAATGACAACAGCCTCTAATTTGATACGGCCTCAAGATAGTCCAGCCATTGGGCAAGTGAGGCCAGTGACGGCAATGGTCAAAGCCACTCCATCTCAGCCTTTACCTCACATTTTGGGACCTTCAACGGCCTCCATCAAACCCTTGGTCGACAACAAAACCAGACCAGCGCTGGCCTCGACTAAACCTTCAGCTACAGTCACACCAACTTTCAAGTCATCCACCACTTCACATCAAGCACAATCCATGCGTCGTAATTCAACATTGACGACCACCACGGCCTCCAACAAGGCCTTGACCATGTGCACCACCAGCACGACCTCCGGTTCGGGCAGTGGATTACTAAGCAAGACCGTTGAAAAAGGCGAAGCCTCAAGCACCACTTCTAGTCCCAAAACGTCGGAAATCAAGGTTGAACAAGCAGATCAACTTGCTCATCTTTCCCCTGAGAGTTCTACTCACCCTGAGGTCTCGTCATGCATGAGCGTCTCACCTCCCACTGAGGAGGAGAGTGGCGTGTCCTCCACTACCAAAGAACCCCTAGATATTAAGGCTGCTCTGAAAATCAAGAAAGAACCTTTGGACCCTTTCACCAGCATTTTGAAGGATGTCAAAAAAGAAGTCAAAGTTGATAATCAAAATCCAGCATTGTTTGCTCCGGCTTTGATTCAGAACACTAAGAATATCTTGCCACCGACCAAAGATCATCTCCAGCTTGAACCTAAGTTGAACAAGGACAAGGATAAAAAGGACAGGTCTTCGTCCAAGGACAGTTCAAGGCATGGTAGTCATCACCATTCCAGTAGCAAAGAAAGGAAACCTCACAAGGATATGAACAAGAAGATCAAAGAGATGAAAGATAAAGACCTCAAAGACTTGTTTGCTGCCACTGATACTATTCCTAATCATGTCAAAAAAGAGCCCAAAAAGCCATCTGACAAGAAATCGTCATCTGAAAATAGTAGTGAACATAAGAAGCATGGATCAAGTCATAGCAGTAGTCATAGTCATCATAGTCATAGTCACGGAGACAAGCACCATTCCAGCAGTGGTCATGGTCATCATTCAAGTAGTCATCATTCTCACAAGTCTTCTAAAGATCAAAAGAGACGCCTAAGTGATGCCAATGCCGATGAATCTGCCCCTAAAAGCAAAGTGGCCAAAAATAGTGAGTCTTCAAACGAAGTTGTTGTCAAAAACAAGATGAAAAGTGAGTCAGTCAATGGTGAATTAAAGATGGGACGGATTCCTAAGATAAAGAAACTCGACCAAGGATCTTCTACAGTGATTGAAAAGGACGCCAAAAAGAGTAGTCATGGAATCTTTTCTTCAAGCAAGGTTTCAAGCAAGAGCGATGACCATAAGAAGCATTTGTCCTCCTCAAAGGACAAAAAGGCCAAAGACGGCAGCAGCAAAAAAGAGTCTGAAAAGTCCAAGTCAAGCAGCCATTCTTCTTCTAGCAAAAAGCGGCCTTCGCATCACAGCTCCGGCGACGAAGAACAGTCTGCCAAAAAGAAGCACAAAGAGGGGCACCGATCATCAAGCCACTCGGGATCATCCAAATCCAGACCTTCTATTGACGAGAAGAAAAGCAGCAATTCAAGGCTTGATCACAATGACAAGAAAGAAAATCGTCGGAAATCCACCAGCTCGCAGGCGTCCAACAGCTCCAAGAAGGACCGAGAAAATCTTCTTCAACATCAAAAGAAGATGACAGTTAACAGTGATGCCTCGGACTTTAGTGATGATGACAATCCTAATGAGCCCAAGAAGTTTTCCATCTTTGATGATCCTGTCATAGATTTAGATAATCCAGTCTATTTCTCTATGTACGACAAGGTCAAAGCGCGGCGAAGTTGCGTGGCCAAGCGGGATCGTGAGGAGAATGAAAGACGGCAACAGGAGGCCTTGCTGGCCAAATTCAAAAGAATGAAGGCCAAGCGGGATGGGAAAACGGGTGATGACTCCGACTCCGATAATTCCAATTCCGCCAATTCCGATTCCAATGAGATAAAACAGAAGAAAAAGCACATGATTTCCAGCTCTAGTGAGGGCGAAGATGAAGGCCACGGCCATCACGATTCCAGCATGATGATTAAAAAGAAGGTTCAAATCAAGTCCAAAAAGGCCATCAGTGATAGTTCATCCAGTGACGATTCCGACTCGGATCAAGACAAGACTAAACCATCATCAAAGGTCAAGAAGTTGTCATCTTCTTCACAATCGAAAAAAGTCTCATCTTTGGGCAGTAGTAGTAATAAAAAGGCCAGCCGAAGTGGCCTTTTGGACTCTTCGGATGAAGAAATGGAGGAAATGAAACAAGCCATTAAAAATCGCAAAATTCTACCTTCCAAGAGTGCTACCGCCAAAGTCAAGACCGAAATGTCAAGTTCAGATTCAGATGATGATTCGGAATTTGTGCAGAATCGAAACAAGGCTGCAGCTACGGCTGTTTTAGTGCAGAACAAAAAGAAGGCCGCCTCGTCCTCCTCGAGTAGTAAAACTTCTTCGACGGCGAAAGCGGCTAAACATCGACAACCTCAACTCAGTAGCTCGGATTCTTCAGACTCGAGTGATTCCAGTCAAGATCATCATCATCAGCACCACAAGAAAGACAAAGTGGCCCAAAGTGAAAAGACTACAGCGGAAAAGGCCGGCAGTTCTACAGTAAGACCATCAAGTCCTTCACCACAGCAGTCTTCTGCTGCTGTGTCGAAACGGAAATCCAGCAGCGAGTCTTCTGAGAAAAGTAAGAAAGACTTGAAAAAAGAAAAAATGGATCTGGACAAAAAGATGTCAAAAATATTTGGGTCCTCGAGCGACGAGGAGACTCCAAAGGAGACCACCGCCATGGCCTCTAAAGAACCACAGCAGCCTCAGCCTCCTTCATCTCAGACCTCCAAACTCTTTGGTGAGTCTGACAGTGAAAAAGAGGCCGTAAAAGCAGAGATCAGCAAAAAGGCCAAAAAGATTCGAAGAAAGGAACGTAACAGCTCCGGACGATCGTCTTGCGGTTCTTCTCGAGGCCGAGGAGGCGCCGAAACGGCTGAGAGCCTCTTTGATCAATTGACCGTCAACACAGGCGAGGTTCCTACTGTCAAAAGTGAACTGACTTCTCCGGCAGCAGCAGCCTCGAAATTGACCTCGCCAACGGCCTCGATTGCAGTGCCTGGTAGCGAAGATTACAAGACTTTTGCTGAAGGAGTTGCCAAAGAGGCCGTCAGTACTATGGCCAGCAGTGTCATCAAAACGGAAATTGGGCCTTTAGATCAGCAATTGGCAGAAGAATCAATCCAAGAGCAATCGGAACTTGACAAGTCCATTGCTAGTATCACCGAGGATGTCAAAGAAAAGGCAGCAATCAAAGAGGATGAGGATATGGAGGTGGATGATCATCATCCTGGAGCTCCATCCAATGCAGTGATCAAGACTGAACCAGGCTCCACAGCAGCCTCCAATTCAAAGAGGTCGGTGACCTCGCAAGAAGAAACGGATCAAGCTGTGGCGGCCTTGTTGGGCGAATCCTTTGAAAACAGTTTTGAGGCTGACAAGTCACTGTCTGAACCCATTGAGGTCAACACCAATGTCAGCCAAATGGAGACTGAGAATGCCGTGGCGGCTATTGAGGATGAAAATGAGGCGGCCAAAGCTGTCGCTTCGCTTAACGACCTCAATAACGACTTTGAAGAACAAGCCGCCAATTCAGATATGAAAGCTGAGGCTGCTGAAGCTTCTGGGAAGAAAGCAGCCTCCGAGGAGAGCAGAACTGAAGTGGCCTCGACACAGCGTGGAGGCCGCGGAGGTCCTGGTAAACGAGGAAGTCGTGGTGGACGTGGAAAAGTTGATAACACTTCTGTCCAAGAACCACTTACTATCAACACTACACCAACTACTAGAGGCCGTGGAGGCCGAGGTCGAGGCTCTCGTGGAGGTCGTCCCGCTTCGCACAATGAGGCCACTAACAACGAGACCAGTGAGACCGAAATGAAATCACCTCCTTCAGAAAGTGAAAATGCAGTTGTGGTTCGTGGAGGTCGTGGTGGGCAAAGAGGCCGTGGAGGCCGTGGAAATGCCAAGAACAGTAGTAACCGAAGACGTAGTTCAGAAACGAGTACAGATTCAATTACTACACGAGAGCATAATAAGCAAGCCTCTCAATCAACATCCTCGACATCGACAAGTGTCTTTGATTGGCCAGATATGGACGACGACAGTGAAATGATGGCCTCGCCAACACTCAAGGAAGAAAAGGCCAAACGAAGCCAACAAACAGTCAACACTCCACCTGAACAATCTGAGCAAAAATCACCTAAGCAACCAAGGCAACGACGAAGCACAGGCAACCGTAGTTCCAAAGACAGTACTGAAGACCAGCAGCAACCTCAAGCGGCCTCTAATGAGAACAAGGCCAACAATGCTGATACCGAGGAGAAAATCAAGGCCATCTTGGAACACGCCAAGCAGCAGGAAATCGAACAGAAACAGATTGGATTATTGAAGGAAGCGTCTTCACATTCATCATCATTGTCGGTGTACCCAACACCTGCACCTACGTCTGCTAGTCCATCTGCAACTTCACCACAGATCCAACCTCAAAGGCCAACAGTGTTATCCAACAGAGCTTCTTCAGTGCCTACATCTGTAGCAGCAACTGTTCCTACAGGTCCCTCATCACCAGCCTCGACAGCTACAGCAGCCTCGGCAACCAGGCCTGGTTTGAGTGTCGTGCAATTACCTACACAGCCTCTACCAGCCTCTGAAATTGCCAGGACAACCAAACAAGTTCTTTTGGAGCACAAAACTGCTGTTCCGCAAATCGCCATACCCGCAACCTCTCCGAGGCAGCCTCCCCCGCCGCCGGCAGCGGGGCAAGCCCCGACACCGATATCGTTGCCCACACAACCGGTACCCATCTCTGCAGCCTCGGCTGCCTCTATTGTCGCTCGTACAATGTCCTCGGCTCAGCCTCTGCCAATGTTGCCACAGCAACCTTTGCCTCAAATGACATTGAATCAGCCCAAGTTGCCGCAGCATCCATTGCCTCCGATGTCAGGTACTTCCATCTCAGTGATCCCAACAGCAAGACCAGCCTCGCCTGCACCTCCGCCTCAGGCCTCAGCACCTAAGCCTCAACAGCACATGAATCCTAAAAAGCGTGTCATCAGCTTGGCCGAGGAAGAGATCAAGAAAGAACAGCAAGCCGAGGCTGCTGCGGCTGCCGCCGCCGCTGCAGCAGCGGCGGCCTCAACTTCTTCAGTGACTGTGGAAAAAGGCCACTTGAAACCTCGCGACGCTTTTGGCCGTGGTGCTCACTTAGTCAAGGAAGAAAAGAATCATGCGCAACCGTCGACAACGATCACCAAGATTATGACTCCTTCGCAACCTTCAAGTCCATCATTGGTTGCTCAAGAGCAACAAATCCAACAATTGGCATTGATCCGTGATCAGGAGATTAACTTGCTCTTCCAAGCACTGGTCAAGCAAGGTAATCCTGAGCACATTGCATTGACGTTGGCCCAAGAGATGGCCCAAGATCGGTACAAGAATGCTTTAGCTGTGGCCATTTCCAGCAATGTTCAAGCTGAACGCAATCAAGTCAATCCTGGATTTGCTCCAGGACCTTTGCCTGCTCATGTCAACGACAATCGTCAAAGTTCAAGCAGTCCTCATGTGCCTCACGCTCATGCCCATTCAAGGATAAGTACCAGCAATCCATACATGCATGATCCATATGCTGACCGTCACGTCATCATGTCAATGAACCCACCTGCAAGCCCTGAGCCTGAAATTGCCAACTTGCCCAACTTGGACGGCTATCCCATGGTCTGGAAAGGCTTTATTGGCCTCAAAAACGAGTTTGCCAACGTGGAATTTCGCTATGTCTCTGGTTGTAAGGACTTGGCCGGGTACTCTCTACCTCATGACCCTTCAAACCTTGCGCCAACCCTCCGGATCGGCCAGAGAATGCGACTGGAAGCCGCCCACTTGTCCGGTGTACGTACCAAGATGCAGCAACCTCAAGAACACTGCGTCTTGTTGGCTCTGCCATGCGGGTCCGACCCACACGACATGGCGGCCCAATCCCGACAATTGAGGTCCCACTTCATCACCTACCTACAACTAAAGGGGGCTGCTGGCATCGTCAACGTCCCCGGCGTGGACAACACCTCCGAACAAGGCGGATATGTCGTCCATGTGTTCCCTAGCTGCGACTTCGCTAACGAGACCATGACCTCCATCGCGCCCGACCTCCTGGCGCGGGTGGCCGAGGTTGAACACATGGTGATCATCATTGCCACCGTTTTGGACAAGAGCACCGACTAAAACTATTGCTAAATGTCTTTCCTATTAAAAAACACTCAACTAAGTCTCGTGCAAACCGCTTGAAATTGAACTTTTAAAAAAAGTGTTTTTTTCCCGTGTCAATTTGACAACACCAAATTCCCCCAAAAAATCATCAAGAATAAAAAGATGAGAAAAACCTCTGCGAAGACCCTTAAAAAATGCTTCGCGAAGCAAGGCTGTGCTAACCTTACCCCTGGAAAAAAAGAAAGAATTTGAAGAAGAAAAATCAACAAAAATTGAAATTGTCTTATACGATATAGATGTTAGAACAAAACCAGAGAGACTACTACTAAATGTGTATGCTAATTAATTACTACCTTTGAATCCCCTCCCCCAACTCAAAATTCTTGCAAAAAAAAAATCTTGAAAATCAAAACCACTTCATTGACACCATAACAAAAAAAAAACTTGAAAAAAAGAATACTATTTATTGTACTACTACTAAACTACACTCGTTATGAAGTAGACTTCAATAGGTTCATGTGAATTTTTCTTTTGCATAAACAAAAATTCACATGAACTCTTTTCAATAGATGTTTTAAAGAAAGAAAAATGAAGAGCTGCTAAAAAAACTGTCTATTATAGTTCATCATCACTCTTACTGTTGTTCTCAAAAAACTCCAATTCCAGTCCCACCGAAAGAATAAAATCAAAAAATCAAATCTGTCAACTTCACCAATCACTTTTTTTAAAAATTACCAAAATGATACTATTTAGCATTTCGTTTTGTTTGTCCAAGAAAAATAAAAAGTCTCTCTCTTTAGCAGTTCTGTACTACTCTATAACTATCATCTAGCATCATCATCAAGAAAAAAGAAATTCCGGGTTTTTTTGTCTTTTTCTTCTTTTATGAAATTTTCCCCATCTTTTATGTCATCTCTCATCTGAGAAGAGCCAGAAGAAAAATATTACCCCGCTGTTATAATTATAAACAAAAAACATGATGATAAAAAACCTCAAAAATGAACAAAAAAATAATCAAAAATAAACATGACCACCAACTTAAAAAACAACCAAAGTATTTCTTTATTAGAACACTAGAAAGTACGTTACGCTAAAGGTAAAGTTTAGCTTTGATTCACTTCTTGACAGTTTTGTACAATAGGGGGCGTCTTGGTAAAAAAAAAATTACCAGAACTCCTTTCAATTTGACGAGATTTTTTACGGAAAATTCCAAACTCTAATTTTGGCTTTTGATACTATAGACGCCCTCTAGCGGCAATGCTAGGTCATATTGATACAAAAATTGATCTTCCCTTATTCGCTCCGCTTCTTCTGTTTAGTTTCCTCTGATATCATGTCAGCAAAAGTTATGAAGAACAGAGTCACGAAACATTAATGACGAGATAGTGCAACATTAACCCAAGGGGATCGGGCAGCAAAGCTGGTAGAAGCAATAGAAAGCTAGGTGTGTGACATAAACAAAACCACTAATACTAGTTTTCATCTTGGTTTCTGTTTCATTTTTGATTGCGTAGAAGAAAAAAATCGAGGTCACACAATTGACGAAATTGAAACTTGAAAAGCACTAAAAATAGTCTCATCTTACATCATTCCAAAGATCGAATCGTGTTACGTTATTCTGCAAAATGTTTGAATTTTCGCGCCAAAAATTTACATTAAAATCTACTCCGGTAATTGCTAGATAAGTACAAAACCCAAAGTGTTGGACTTTGACAAAACCCAAAAAATTCTGTAGCGGAAAAATTCGGACTCCCTTGGTATCATCAACGGTTATGTCAAAATTCATCAACTAGGCCGTGTCAAAATACCACTATGATTGAGAAAAATTACATCAACTGTAATACCAAGTGGTATCAACTCTTTTATCATATGCCAAGTAGCATCAACTCTTATGTAAAGATATGTCAATGATTCTTAGCCATGTTAAAATGTAGGAATGGCAGTGTAAAATATCATCAACTGCTGTGTCAAAATCCATTAACAATGGTGTCTAATATCATCAACTATGAAACCAAATTAAAACCTAACTTTACCTGACCTAACCAAACCTAATCTACGCTCGCGTGCGCCTAACCCTGCGGGAGCAAGCACTCACCCTTCATAAAAGTATGCACCTAACCTAACCCAACTTCAACCAACCTAACTAACCTCTAGAACCTAATAAAAGTTGGGCTCAAGTTAGTTAACCAATAAACATTACCATTGATGAAGTTTAACATAACCGTTGACAGTCCTTAGCATGGAAAATGCAGCGTTGAAGAAATTTGGCATAGAATATTTATAGTTGAAGAAACTTAGCATGATAGTTGAAGGTACTTGACTTAGTCAGAAAATCATTGACAAAACTTTACACTGCCATTGATGAATCTTGGCATATCAATTTTAGGGTTGAAGTGACTTAGCATCAATAAAAATCGTTGATGGTACCAAGACATAACCGTAGACGATACCAAGACATCGAAAATCGTTGATGAAACTAAGCCTGTCCAAAAATTCTACACACAAAAATTTCGAAAAAAAAATTTTCCCAAAAGATTCCCCAAAAATCGCAAAAATATTTTTTCAAATATTTCAAAATAAAATGTAACAAATCTTAGCAAGTAACTACCACTGAAACCGAAGGTACTCCTAATCACAAGGAACTTTAGTTGCTTATGATCGCTCCTCGCGTATCACAATCACGGCAAAAACATGCCTCTCAAATCCCGCCGTTCCAGAGGTGGAATTGAGAACTTGAAAAAGCAAGACAAAGAATACAAAGAAATCAAAAGAGCACTCAATAAACGGGCAAAAAAAGGGCAAGAAGAAGAAATCATTGAAACTGTGTAAGTCAAACTATACTGTGGTAAAAGCCCATTTTTGTTCAAAAAAATTATTTGCTGAATGTAAGGCTTTTCAATGAATTTGAATTTTCACGCCAAAACATTTTTTTATTTATTGTGTCAAAATTGTTGTAAATATCTGAGCGTCAACTTAGAAATCTGCATCATCAATTTCATAATACCCATAAAAAAAATTGAGAAATATTTGGTTTGGAATTTTTTGACATAATGCTGCGTCTAACAGCTATGTGGATACGTATCGGATGATCAGCGTCAATGCGGGTAGTGGAAATGAGGATCTCAAATCTATTATGGCCCACTCCGGGCGCAAGATCAGAACCGACGATAAATTGGCTCCGGGCGAACCAGATTTGCATATGTATTTAAGGTTGGCGGATCATTTAATGAAAAAGGGACTCATCGACTCAGCTATGCAAAGCATCACCGAGGCCGCAGACTTTAATCCGGAATCACCATTGGTATTGATGGCGGCGGCAAAATGTCATACCATGACTGGTCATTGGGAAGGATCATTGCAAGCTGTGGAAGCCGTCTTGCAAATGGAGCCCAAAAATACCAAGGCTGTTTTGTTCAAGGCCGAGGCTTTGTTTAATCTTTGCCAGTTCGAGGCTGCGTTGGTGTTTTTTCATCGAGGACAAGTATTGTTATCAAAAAATTCTTGAAACTTTGTTTACAATCAAACTCCTTTCATTTTGACGATTTTTTCAAAAAAGAATCCAATTCTTTCAAACTAAAGTTGAACTTTCCTTATAGATGCTAAATCCGGATCTTGATGACTTCCGTTTTGGCATCCAAAAATCGCGTAAGACCATCACCGACGCAATGAAAGACGAAACGGTTTTTACCTTTGATGGAGTTGAAAGTCTTTTTAAAATCCTTAGAGGCAATCTGGATGTTCAAGATAAGACTAAAAATGCTTCATATGTAAGTACATTCACATTGGTTGAAAAATTACTCAAAAAAGTATCATTTGACAACATTATTTCAAATACATACTTTTAATTTTCGCGCTAAAAATCCAATTTTGTATGCATTGGCATTTTTGATGGGAAAAGTCGATGAGACATTTTGGTGATTTTCAAGCATTATTTTTCTCCGGAATCCAATTTTTATAGGTTGAAAGAAGTTCTCAAGGTGGAGCAGTGGCAGGTATTCTTGGAGTTTTACGAGCAAACAAAAACATCCAGAAGAGATTGCAAGACCAAAGAGAAGTCCAGAAAGAAACCACTGAAGAAACCAATGAAAACAAAGCTGCAAATGTTAAACGAAAATTCTTACAATTGAAACCTTCAGAACAGAACAAGGCAATTGAACAGAAATCATTCAATTTGTCACAGCGACAAGATCGATTAGCTGAAGACAAGGCCTACTTGAGCTTATTGTCCAACCGATTGGAACAAAGGACGGACATAAGACATGATCGGGTTCAAAGAAAGATCAAGAAAACTACCTCAGAAGCTTTGGATTATCTCAAGAAACGAGAAGCCTTTTGGGATCAACTGGAATTGCGAAAAGAAGAAGCATTAACACAATGCACTGAAAGTTATAGATTCCTTATGTGAATTGAAAAACATGAAATAAAAACGGGTTTAGAATTTTTAATCACTAAAGACTAAAAATGCTTCATATGTATTTTTAGTGTTTGAAAAGTATGTAGTACTAAAAATCAATTTGATTCGAGAACGGTTTCTAGGTTGCGTCATAAGTGTTCTAATTGTTGCGCTAAAAGCCGTCGCGATTCGACGAAACTTTGGAGTTTGGACCTGTTGTGAAAACAAAACAAAGTTCCCATTTCCCAAAGTTTCGTTGCAAAATTTCACAAAATGGACGTGTTGATTGATACCGAAGGTCTTTGGCATATTCCCGAGTTTATTTTCGGACTTTTGAGCTATCAAGATGTGAAACATTGCTGTCAAGTTTCAACGAAGTGGAAATGGTTTTTGACCAGACAACACGGGATTTTTGAAAATGAGGAAAAAATAAACGAAGACTTGAATTATGTTTTGACTAAAAAGGTTTTCAAGTCCGAACCTCGTTACGAATATGACATGGTTAAAAGGTCACGATACGTCAAGAATATTGATGAGCTGTTGAAGACCATCATTGGCCACTATCCGGACTTTCAAGTTGTCATGGACCATTTTCAAACTCAATGCAACTTAAAAGTCTTTGAAGCATTTTTGTCAGAGTTCAAGACAATGATTTTAGAATCGGACGACAGGTTCTATAATCGTCCTTTGCAAAAAGCCATCGAAGAAAACAGAGCTAACTTGGTCAAGCTCTTGATTAAAAGTCCTACTGACCTGACCAGAATGAAGATTAGAGACGACGAATACAATGCCTTACACTTGGCTTGTTACTATGGCTATTTCGATGTTATCAAAGTGATTTTAGAAAACATTCAAGAAACTGGAAGTGACATTAATGAAAAGGATTCCACCGGAGAAACCATTCTACACAACTTAATCCACTGTTATTGCCGTAAGAATGACTATAGCGACTTTACTAAGAATGACAAAAATGCTGAAGCTCATCGATGTTTCAAATACCTTTTGGAAAATGCCGAAGTTTATGGGATTGACTTGAACGCTACTGACAGGTTTGGAAGAACTCCTTTTCATTCCAGCTGCTTGTCCAATAATATTGGATTGATTGAATTGTGGTTTGATACACCTTTTGAATTTACCCCGGATTCATTTCGATTAAGTGAGCGTGGTGATATTTGTGGACATTACAATTTCCCAGCCAGGAATTTAGCCTTTGATTTGTACAACACTGAAAAGAATGCTGGCAAAGATGTCTCTGAAATTGACAAGATGTTTCGTAAGGATGGACGTTTGTGCCTTGACGAAGATGTTTGCGTCGAGGTTTGCAGTTTACTTTTGCAAGAAAGAAAGCGAAGGTATCTCCTGTCTAAGTAGAATACAAACTCAAAATAAAAAGAATCTTTCCTCTCAAAAAAATTTTGTTTGCATTTCGCAATCGTTCCAATGCTGGAAATGACTTCCTTGAGTTACAAAGTAAACATTAGGAACTTGAAAGAAGACAATGATCCGGTCCGGAATCTCTGATAATGGCAACGATGACAACAACTAAAACTCTTTTGCGTTCTTTCTAGAAGAAATCAGTACGAAGATTATTTATTTGGATTTATAGAATCTGACAACAGAATAGAGCAGAGCCAATCTATAAATACGAGAAAATAAGTTAAGCATTCATGGCGCTAGACTAAAACTGAATTTCTTTCGTAGTACTACAATACTGGATATACTTTTGATTTTACTACTGATTATGACTAAAATCAGGTCTAAGAAAGAAAAAGGGAGGGAAAAGTAATTAGGGGACCACGAGATTTTTTGATCGTTTTTTCTTCATCTTTTCGTCATTTGTAAAAGTAATTGTACAAAAATTTTCACCGGGATTTATGATGGGAGGAAAAAAAAAATTTTGGAGAATATCGGATGATCATTTGGACTACTTGTTCTTCGTTTGTGATGCTTCAATTCTTCTAATGCGCGAAAATGCGGCGAATTTTCAAATACGTTTGCCGGCCATTAGTCTTAAATCTGTCACTAGGGAAAAGTGATCTGAAGCATAAGAGAGACTGGGTAAACGGTTTTCTCCAATTTGTTCGCCTGTTGGCATTTCTAAGACGGCATCAACACGGATTTGATCGGGACTGTAGAAAATGTAGTCTAAAGTTTGAATATGTTCACCATCCTCACGATATTTCCAGGTAGTGTACTCAGGTTCTTTGTTCAAAATTTCATTATAGGCCGATGCCAATCTGAAATGAAATTCATGTCAATTTTGACCACTAGAGAAAGAAGTTGTTTTTTGTTATCAACAAATGAGTTTCTTTTGTAATGGTTGAAGTGGTACAAATAACTTACTTGGTTGACTTGTTGTTTGTCATGGTTTGGTAGACTGGCTCATTGGGTTCAGCATTGAAATCACCAGTGACTACAGTTGGAAGTCCTTGAGCTTGAACATTTAGGTACTCCATAAGATCTTTTCCTTGTTCATTCCTTAAGGTTGGCATTAAAGCACCGTTTCTGGCTTTGAGATGAGTTGTGGCAAAAACCACTTCTTGGCCAGTCTTTTTGGACTTCAGAGTTGCTGAGAGTACCACCTGGAATTGGAAAAGAATTTGGTACTTTGTCCAACTGCTGAAAACAGCGCCATCTGTTATCTTACCTGGTTACTCTGTACGTTCCAGACTTCCAAAACCCGACTGTCCAAGGTGACCAAGTCAAACTTGTCCTTTTTGTAGAAAATTGCACATCCATCGGGTCCAGAATTGTCTGCCAAATACAGACAAGGCGAATCCGGCTTAGGAGTAAAATGTCCAACGTAGCCCAAAGTGGCTAATGCTTTGCGAAAGAAATTGAAATGATCAATTTCTTGTAAGCAGATCACATCAGCATTGTGTTGGGCGATCTCTTCAATCATTCGGAAGCGGCGAGTGGGCCACTCCAAGGCTTGTGACGGGCATTTAACAAAATTGTCATTTCCAGTCCCAAGGGCTGCAAATAACGACAAAAAGTTGTTTTTTGTTGGCAAAAGTTGTTTTTTTAATTCATTTTTTGAAGGTATTACGCCCAAAAATTTGGATAATGTGTGATAAAGTGGTTCAAAAACTAGAATGCAGAAACACATTTTGCATCAAAAATAAGTTGTTTCTTGTTGGCAAGAAGTTGCTTATCTTATGAAGACATTGTGCCAAAAAATGGAATAATGTGCGATAAAGTGGTACAATAACTTAAAGTCGTACTTTGTGATTTTGTATAACATTGTTAAAAGCAGGAAGCACTTGAAAACTTGTTGAATATTACAAATTAGGATATTTACCTTGAGAAAGCGCATTCCATTGGAAGACCCTGATTTTTTCGGTGTTCATAAGAGCAAAAGCGTTACTGATGTAAAATCCTTCATTTCCGTCCTTGCTGAGTGAGGTTGTTCTTTGTCGGCTTTGTCGAGGTATGACGGCAGGCAGATTCCCTAATTCATCGCGACATCGCTTCAAAAAAGCCTCCAGAGATACCCGATTACTTCCAAAGTCAACGTCTTGGTCCTCAGCATTGGGAGCGGGTCGAATTTTGGGCATTGAAGTGAAGCTTCCCATTCTGTAACAAACCACATTTCATTAGTTACGAATCAGCTGATGATAAGAAAAAAAGTTATACAAGCTTCACAAGAAGGTGTGACTTCAATGCAGAGGGACGCAAACTTGTTTTTTCTTCGAAACTGAACGTTATCAATGACTATGAGTCAAGTTGTACTCAAAAATGCACCTAATTTCTAAACTGATACGACTTTAAAAAAGATTAAAAACGCTTTAGACAAAAAATGTAGAGACGCTTCAGACAAAAAACGAGACTTAAAAAAGGCTTTAAGTGCATGACCGTGAGATTTTGGAGACTTTTCGAGACTTATTGA
>LT727950.1:0-106765 GCA_900157175.1 Oithona nana
ATTTCACGAGAAAAATTGTCAAAAAAAAATTATGTGAAAAACTCGTGAACATGTTGGGGATTTGAGTTGGCAACTTTGATTTCCCGAGAAAATTTGTAAAATTGAATTTTGGACAAAAATTTGACTTTTCCAATAGTGTTGAATGATTTCACGAATTATTTCAATGACTTACCTATTGCTAAGCCGCTTGACATCTTTATGCCTGCGTCTACTATGCATTTGTCCCATTTTTGGCCTAAAATATCTTCGGAATTGACTTTGGTCGACGTTGCAGCCATTTTTGATTTTTCCTTACAGTTGAACAAGTTTGTTTTCTTTTGTAGTTTGCTATTCCGACGGTAGAGGGATAACTGTCTCAGTTACTCAGCTGCTCATGTTTACATTCGGTGCTTCGGTGAAAAACAAAACAAAATACGAATCATAAGATTTTGCAAGACTGAGTAAGTAAATGGTTTTGCTTATGATTCAGAAAATAAGGGAATGACAATATGCTCCGGTCTAATTTTCTTTTGGCAAGCCTGAAAAGACTTCGATTTAGTGTTGTCACAAGAAATCTAAGTGACAAAAGGCCAAAATTTACCCAACAGTTCCAAAAGCAACACAAAGAGCAAATGAATGATCCTAAAAAAAACCTCAAAGGTTTTGCCAAACAGCTGGAACAATATGCCAACAAACAAGGAAAAGATCAATATTCTCAAATGCTTGTCTTTGTCGCACTTTCCGGTGCGATCGTCTACGAAATTGCCAAAGTTACAATTATGAAACATTGGCTGGTAAAGCAGTTCAAGCACTCTGAGCCTAAGAAGACTGATGATCCCTATGATCCTCCACATGAATTGGACCAAGACTTTCAACAGTTATTAGACCAAGTGATGAAAGACATGAAGATATCATCGTATAGCAAAGAAAAGTATCTGGTTTTTTTCACCGACAACTTATCCGTGACTTGCAAAAACTTTTTCACTCCAATCGGTGCCCTTCGATTCAGGGCAGCATTGGGACTCCCATTCTACACCAATTTTTCCAATCAAAAAGCAGTTGACTTGGCCCAATTGAAACATAAAACCGCCTATGTGCCATTACAAGATCCAGTGCAAATAGACTTGTCATGTATAACTGATGAAATGGAGGACTTGAAGGAGACTTTTATGCTATCAGATGATGCTAAAATGTTTCTACTGGCCACACAATCCTACGAAATGTGTAGCCAATTGGTTTTGACATCCAAGATTTGTGAAAAGTCAATATTGATCTTATTGTATGCAACGTTGACTAGCAATATCAATAGTCTTTTCAACATGTTCAAGTACCCTTTGATTGCTAGATTGGGCATGTATGTGATGTGCTTTTCTGGCATCGGAATGTACGGCATTGCCGTAAATTGCTTAGGTCGAAAGGCTTTGAATGAGACTCTGGACCAGATGGCATGTCAACTTGGACTTCAATATTCTCAAGGAGGAATAGAATTTTACAGCAAAGCCATAAAACGAGCGCAACTTTTGAGAGAAAAGCTTCCGGAGGCTGTGGAATACTTTAATGAAGATGGTGATCTTGTTAAAGATCGAGGTGATTTGATCGTGGCTCTTCCACTAAAATCTCGCTTAGCCATGTGTGAAGAAAACCTTCGAAGACAAAAAGAGGGTCTCCCCATTCAGTCCACTTCCCTTCAGACAATTTTGGATTTTGAGTATAATACTTTGCCAAAATAAAACTTTTGCCATGAAACTTTCGAAACCTCGCTTGTTTACTTTTGTTCTGTATGACAATTTTGATTAAGTTTGCATAGACTATTTTGATCTTGAACATTATTTTGATGGTGAACATTTTAATCTTGATCACTTCAATCTTGACCAAGATCATTTTGATCACAAGATCATTTTTTGACCGTGAGAGTATCTCGCATAGTCCAAAAAGTTTGAGAATTGTTGTTGCTGTTCTGCTCCTTGCTGGTATTTTCATATGTTTTCAATATTTAGTCAGTCATCTTTCCCATACTATCCAACATATCCATAACCCAAACGAAGCTTTCTACAAGGATAGATAAGGCAATGTGGTTTCAATTAATGAAGCCAAGGAACACGTGCAGTGAACAAGGAAGAACACGACAAAATGAGTTACCTAGGCTACCTAGTTACTACTTATTTAGGTAGTTGCCATCATTAGAAATAGCCTTGACTTCCCAATTAATATTGCTTCAATAAACCTGCAACGCAAAAACTGATGTTGTTGCTCAAAATTTTCTATTTCCATATTGCTTAGTTTATCCCTAGTTTACTAACGTATTACATATCTTTATGGAACAAATAAAATGATAAAAAAAAACATCTGTTTTTGCCCTAATGTAGGAAAAATCCTTTCAACACGATTATTGGGTACAACACGCTGACATGTCAATTGCAAATTTCCTTCGAACAAGATTAATTGGTAAACACGATTATTAGGCACACTAGAGTAGGTTTGTAAATTGGTGTTTAATAATACATTAGAAATATTAAGTACATTATTACAATACAAAGCTACAGGCAGTATAGACTTCAAAAAGATGTGCATTAGCGACAACATGGTGAAAGGTTGCGCGAACCTAGATGGATTATTACGCTAAAAATAAATGCCCGTATCGCTCGTATGAATAATTGAATATGAATCACTTGATTTACCTTTTCATCGTCAAGTCTTGAATAAAATAAAAAAAAGCTGAAAAAGATTGTCCTTCAAAATTCAATTTGAGAAAAAAAAGTATTAAAAGCAAAAGTATCGAGCAGAATTCTGTAAAGCTTGACTTGCTTTCCCATGAAAGATGGCCTAATTAAACTGTTCATTATGCAAATGCACATAGCATACAATATTCATCAAAGCATATGCTCCAGCTAATATATTAATAGAGTTAAAGTCAGTTGGGTTCCAAAAAAAGGAAAAGTGAAACCACAAACCATGAAAGAACCAGCAGCAAAAGTCGTCAAAAGAAGTGTAATGACCAAAGTATTGAAATCTTTGAAATACATTTGCGCTTTGGTTCTGCTTGCCATATTTAGTGTTCAAGCATTGACTTCAATCACCAAGATCAAAAGTGAGAAAATGGCTTTCACTTCAACCACTCAAGTTGAGCCCCAGTTTACTTTTCCGTCTTTAACCATTTGCATCGCCGGCAATGCCGAATTTGCGGGAGGAAGATCCAATCCTAAATGGCCTAAATCTGATCAATTCAAGCCTGAATTTCCATTCAAAACCATGGGATATGTTAGTGATAGCAAATTCGTGGATGGAAGCCAATTCTTTGGGCCTAATATGAACAGTCCAGAGGCTCTTGAACAATTAGGCATGAATGTCAGTGATGTTTGGACCTTTTCTGTCAGTGGTCAATTTGGTGAACCATGTCCATGTTATACTTACCAACCCAAGGGCCAACGAACCAGTGGATTTTTCAATTCGGTGAGTTAAAACCAGAAGTCCTTTTTTAAAGGTGTAAATAATCATGAGGATTTCAGATCATGGTGAGATTCAAAGGTTCAAAAGATCCACTGGTCAAGTACATCATTGCCGTGCATAACCACAATGCATTCGTGCCCAGTTTAGCTGACATTTTCGGTAATTCGGTTTCGCTGGTTTTTGGCAAAAATGACACATTTGAAACGCATAACATGGTCAAATATGTGGTCTATCGGTCGAATATCACCGAGTTGAATCGACCCGATTACAATTGTTCATCTGATGCATCGTTGAAACAGGATGGAAATCCAGGATTGGCAATGAGTCCAAGTGGACCCAAAACGGTTGAGCAATGCATTATTGATTACTACCAACGGGAATTAGGTTGCCAATTACCTTGGAATACAGAAAATACAACCTTGGATACATGTACTACAGCTGAACAATACACCAAATTCCGAAAAGCAATCAATACATTGATTGACAATGCTTCAAAAATGTCCTTTTGGAAGATCATTGAATGTCAATCCAGATGTCAACATACTCAATATTCTTTGAAGAAAATCGCCGATTCCAATTTCAACGCTTTGAAATACATGAATGAAGATGCGGATGACGGTGCCAATATGGAAGTATTTTTGTTTGCCACTTCAACTGAAATCGAAGTCAAAGAACGAGTTTGGCTATATGATGGAAATGATTTAGTGGCCGATATTGGAGGGTTTCTTGGATTGTTGCTTGGAGCGTCTATTTACACTTTAGCCGATCTGCTTTTATCTAACGTTGAAAAATTCTTTGTCTGAACAAAATCGAAAAGTGGGAGATTTTTTGTTTTTGCTTCGTCTATATTTCGCTGAAATAAAAATGCATTTCTTATCTCAAAACTCAAATGCCTCTAAAGTAAACAGTGTTTGAAAATTCAACAGTAATATCGCATTTTTGATACGTATCACCAAAAATGGCCCAAACCGTACTTACTGGTATTTGTCGTTTTTTTGCGCGAAAATTTAAAAACATTTACTGTCAAAATAAGTTGGGTTTTGAGTCATGACTTTTTATGTATTAGGGATTTCAAACACTGTGAAGCAGGTGAATTCTTCTTTTGAAGAGAGAAGGGTCATTAGCCAGATAAAAATCCAATTTTGGGATTCTCAGGAACATAGTGGCAATGACCTTGAATTTCCGACGGACGACTCTCGAAGGAGGACCATTTGCTTATAGGCTCTAAATGCAAGTAAGGAGGCGTCTTGAGAAATTGGATTAGTCATTTGCTTCTGCTGCTCCCATTTTAGGAGTGGCCATTTTGAAGAAATCCATTTAAGGAAAACTTGATGAAGGAGCCCAACTTGCCCTTCAAATTCATAGAAATTTCTATACTTTTTTCTCGTGTCTTCTTACTTTAATTGCCTTCGTTTGAAACCATCTGGTTCAACTTGGCTGACATTGATCTGTGGAAAGAAAAATCTTTAAAAAATGACAAAAGTCATGGTTTTTTTCGGTCAATCTTGAACAATTACCTCAAATCACGCCTATTTTGTGTCAAAATCGTGATGGATTCCTCCATCTGCTTTGTCCTTGGCTGTTTTTTTTACAAGCTTCTGCTGACCAATTCCTGTGCCGCCTACTTATCCAATGGTTTTTATCTTGTCTCTAAAGTGTTTCCTATTTTTCCTTTATTTAGTAACATTTTATACATCGAACATTGAATGGGTCAACTAAATGCATTGATACATAAATTAAATGCAAAAGTCGTGATAATCTCATTTTTCCTGTTGCAATTCCTTGCATTACACACAGTTTTTAAAATAAAATTACCTCATAATAAAATTGAAGTTGGCTCTTTTCTACTCTGTTGACCAAATATCTTCAATAATGATAATCGAGTAGCAAAAAACCTTGAAAGCGGATTTTCCTCAATTGTTTTTGTCTACAATTCAGCGCAAGTAGCAAAAAAAAATCCCTAATTTTTTCCAGGTTCCCATGAAGTTTCAAACTACCCTTTCCGTCTGCTGTTCTGTCAGTTTTTGGTCCAATTTTCTTGACGTCCATGATTAGCGTTGAAATCACTCAAAATCACCTGAATTCTCCAAGAATCAAGAGCACAAAAACAAAACAAGTCAGCAACACGAGACACACAATTATTTCCCATTCTTGCGTCATGAAGAAAAAAAGAACAGAGAAGAATGAGCTTGTGACACCCACTTTATTCTACTTCCTACTCTTAAAAGTAGCAAACGCCATCTATTTACCCAGGATCATACACAATAGGCATTTACCTACTAAGGAATTTTTTGCCACTTTCTACCCTTAGTAAAACTTTAACCTTAGAGGAGGGGGGTACCTGAACAAAAGGCAAAAAAAAAGTAAGTTAAGGGGGTCCTAACTTTTTTTATTTCCCAGGGACTATTGATCATGTTCTGTTTTTTCGATGCGCGATGTTGGTAGTAAAGACCTTGAAGAACTTTACACTTTGCCTCCAGTGCTGCTGTTAGAACCAAGCGCGCGCGAGCGCGCAATGCCTACAGTGTGGATTGGCCTGAGAGGGTCTAGGTCGTCGCTTCGTTCGTTCGTTCGTTCGTTCCATCCTCCTCTGAGTTAGTAGTGCTTAGCCTTTTTCCAAGGGCGAATCGGCTCAAAACGCCATTCAAAGTGTTTGAAGAAAATATGACTTAGATTTTACAGACTACTACTCTCCTTTTTACAAAAGCCGAGATGTGAATTGGGATCACTTGCGGCGAAGAATAGAACAGACTGAATTATGACTCGGATTCAACGTTGCATATCCTTAGGGGTAAGATGATTTTTCAGATAGTTTCATTGTTGTGCTACCTTGCTTTGTTTTCATAATGACTTTGAGACACTACTATCTAGGATTCAATCAATTCAAAAGGTTCCTGAAGGCTCCTAAAGGTTTCCAAAGGTTCCTAGACTTTTCAATCGTTTGAAATCTTGTGAGGCAACATTGGTCTAAAAAGCTCTAATGATTCATTTTGAAAGGTTAAAACAAATTTAGACTCTCTGATCTTTATACAAACTCGCATTTACGGCCGCGGCCCATGCGAGGCCTCCGGTGGGGTTTTAGGCTTTAGAAGCTTTCTAAGGCTCTACCAGCCTTTTAAAATGTTTGTATAAATGTTCTAAGAAGGGTATTTGATAACAAAGGTTTCACCATTTGTTCCCAAACATTGAAATTGTAGCCCAGGTGTTGCCATGTTAATAGGCGGAGCATATTGGGTTCAGACAACTTTTTTGACTCATCCACCCAATGGGACAGTGGTGCATGTGGGCAACACACTCAACACCTACGCGAAAATCCACCTTCTTGCTGGCTACACAGCAACACACAAAGACCTTTGCTGAAACCATGAGATCTTGATTCTTTATGGACATACAGAATAGCAGGTACAGTTGTTCCATGCTGAAAAATAAAACCTATGCCAATTTTCGACTTGACTCAATGTGTGGTCGAAACTTTTGCCCATTTTCCAGTGGGCTAAACCCCCAACAACAGAAGGGAAATGAGTCACAAAACAAACTTTGAGTGTTTAATTTATGCTTCCTAGCCTTCCTAGGATTAGTACAGAATCTTTCAGTACCTTCAATCTCAATCTAAGAAAAAAGCCGTATAATTTAAAGTTTTTTTGATACCTCGTCATTCCTGCTAATTCAAATAATACATTATGAAACCCTGATTATTAATGAAGTTTTAGAATTTCGCAAGTTCTTATTGTGAATTCGTAATGGTTAATGGCTTTGTTCATTCCTGGGCGATTGAAAGTTGGCTCATTATTCATACTTTAGCCACGGTTCAATTTTCTAAGACGTCAAGAATGATGATGACGTTTCTAAAACACATGTTTTTTTTTTCTTTCTTTCTAAAGAATCATTTTGAACTAGAAAATGACTTCTTCCTGTCGAACACAAAAGAAAAACAATGAGATTATTCCTTGTACTACTACTAAATGATGCAATTCGCTGGCGCACTAATTTTTGATAATTCATCCTCAGCAGTCAGCAGTGCCTCCAGAAGCTTCCAAATTCTTAGAAGAGCAAAAAAGATTAGAGTCTCTAGGAACTTAGATGGCTGCAGGAGATGTCACAGCAGCAGCAGAAAAGGTTGCAAAACCATTTTAAAGGTAGAGATAGGTTTAGAGTTGACAAATGCACTCTTAGGACATCTATCCTGCTCAACTCCAAGTACACATATTTGTCGTGCAATGCAAGTTAAGATAGATTTCATATCTCTTTTCAATTGCTCAGATCTCTTAGAGTGGACTGACAGGGTATCTAAGCAAGTCTGGGCCATTTAGATTACTGAACAATGGTCTAGACTTTATTTGGACACCCTGTAGAGAGGTGGCGCGTGAATTAGAACAGCTGAAAATGATAATCATGCATGGGAGAATGTTAATGTGAGACTTCTTTCGCTCTTCAGACCTTCTAATCTTATCCTTTTCAAAGCAATCCGAAACAGAAGTAGTTATTTTGATTGTAGTGCTCAATCGACCCATGAAAATGTTAGTGATGCAATGAAGATGCAGCTTCAAACTTCGTGAGGAGGCAGGAAAGAAAGAACAAGAAAAAAGGTAATTACTGACCTGACCTCAGAAATCCATGTCATTGAGGAATGGTTTGGGTACTCATTCCCCCCTCAATGATCAGTAACCTTTAGATTCTTACAGGAAATTCTGAACAGCTATTTTTTATTGTGATTCGCCCTAATGGCCCATAATGGTCGCATCGGAGATTTCTATTATCATTTGTCTTGTTCTGTTAAAGAATAAAGGAAACATTTTGTGATATTTTCAAGTTAGGTTTAAAAACATGGAAAAAGAGGCCACAATTGCATTTGCATTCAAACGGGAAATTAGATTTCACACTTAGCTTCAGAAATGAGTTTAGGTATCCAACTTCCGTTTTTGGTTTTCACTACTAATCCAAGTTCATCAGCAGAAGTGCCATCTAACCATTTTTCATACCATTTTGATGCTTTATAAGGCTAGACATGCGAGAATTGTATTAGTATGCTTGGGTCTCTACGTAACGCAGCTGAATTTTCCGTGCCAAAACTGAAAGATATGCTCTTGAAAATATTTCCAGTTGCGACATCATGTTGGAATCTTCTTCTTCAGTTCAGCTGTGCTGCTGCTGCCTAAACCTCATGTGTGACCTGACATTGAAAAGACTAAAGGAAAAAAAAATGTGCATCCCTGCTGCCTTCTTGTCCTATGTCTAGGATCTTATGATGGTGCAATATGACATAAGCATCACCAGGTCAAAATCCATCCCCAAAATATCTTCTAGAACATTGACATGATGATGCAGAGAAAGTAGCACAATATTTGACAGGCAGGATTCGATGAAGCCAAAAAAATTCCTAATTATCATACGCGACGATACGCAAAGCCGAGTTGAACGCGCAAATTTACAATTTGATTTGACACGAGAGAGATTGCATTATTCGCGCACAGCAGTATTCGCGATTTACAGCAATTTGCACACCTCTTCTGCAAACTTTCGAGTTTTTATTCTACCGGCAAAAAACAGACATACAACGGTTTCATGCGCATTTTCCAATTACATCTTTCAAAATATCAAAGATGAGTTTGATTTTACATATTTTTGTGTATTTGTTTCTCTCTTTGGTCGTATTACAATTTTGAAATGATTTGGCACATCATGGCATCTTCTCGTTGCACAATGCAACATGAATGTATCATCGCATTGAGTAGTTCTAGTGAAAATGAATCGCGGAACTACTTTGCACCTGTTGACCCACGCAAAAGTTCGTGGCTGCTTGGGAGAATAACGAGACAGGAAAAAAAATCCCACGCAAAATTCAGGAGTGAATTCCAGCTTTATGCTATCACCCAAGGTGACCAACATATTTTTTGAATTTGACCTTATTTTTGGTTTCCTTTCCAGATATGTTTGACGGTGATGACTTTTGGGTCGACGACCTTTGCCCAACGAAACTTTAATGCCCTCAACGAACTGGAAGAGGCCTCCGTGGCGCCCATCAAAAGCAGTAAGTCTCTTGTTCCCATCAAATTAGATTTTGCACCACTCAAGTGAAGAAGTAGTGTTGATAGATGGAGGTCGAAAAGTCACCATTTCCGCCCTAAAGCTTCTTCTTCCAGCAGCAACAATTCAAGTCTGCCTAACGATGTTTTATACAGTTAGGATTTTGCAACAACGCGATTCTTGAAAAAAATATTCGTGCCCTATAATGGCTTGTTAAACATTGTTTGGGGAGCTTATTACAACATAGCGAGCGAAGCGAGTCTTCGACCCATGGCGAAAAAAAAAATCTGCATTGCTTCAAAATTCTGATTTCTCTTCAAAAAGCTGATGAAAGTACTTTTTAGTCGAAGCTCGCTTCGCTTGTACTTATTAGCTCTAAGACTTTGGACTTCTATTTTTACAGTTTTACTTCCCCCTCATAAAAAGTAGGGCGTTGATGCCAACTACGAAACTTGGAAGTTTTATAATTGTGTCAAATGACTGGCTCACGACGCCTTTTGCCTTTGTGTTTCAAAGCAAAGAATTAAGCAATTTTAAGCCTAGTTTTTCTTCCAAAGAAGAGCTGTGAAGTCTTTTCTAGTTGCTACATTTCCTGTGTCGTGACTCCGTCCATCAGAATGATTTTTTGCATTACGACTAGTCATTTTCGCTTTAAAAAGAGGAGAAAAGGTCGTGACTGGGTTGATCTCCAATAACAGGAATTGTTGCCTCCAAAAGCGAAGTGGAACGTTGAACCGGTTCCAGATTAGATAAGCTCAAAAAAGGCCTTCTTCTGGTTCCCCTCCTCTTCAAAAATTCATAGAGCATTGTTTTACTATTTCCTTTTTGCTGCATGGTGAATGTATGTAAATTATTAGAAGGACAATGAAACCTTTGCGTTACCTTGACAAAAGCTCAAGCTCAAGCAAAAATCCATCAAGTTTTTTTACGAGTAGGGTTGGGTATCTCTCTCTGCAGTGAAAATTGCGTCTGGTATCATAACTTTTATAACCTACATGAGGATTTTACTAGCCTACCTCTACTGCACTGGAGATGATTTTTGGGATCTCTAGGTGACAGGTTGAAATGATCCAGATTTTCACACTTTTGAATGATATGGATATGACATTGAACTGTGGATATATATTTGACGAAAAAGGTCTTCTTTCAAATATTTATTCTACACGTCCTAGAGTAGTTATGACCATGATTTTTGTGATATAGTCTCTATTCAGTTGTGACTTGCGAACTCATGTAAGTTTGTCGAGAAATAATTCCCCACCAACAGGAATTCATGGCAATGGATCCAATTTCGTAATTTCTATGAGGATACTCAATGTGATGCTGTTCCAATTTCTTGATGTAATCACAGCATCGATCTAAGGCCTCTTCTAAACAGCCTTCACTGAACAATTTTTGGTATTGAGCAATGAGAACATCCAACTCTTTGCCAACTTTTTTGCTTAGCCCGGACTCGATCTTATTCAGCAAAGGGTAATCGCCTTGGCAAGCTGGGCATTGGCACTGGAATTTGTAGCCTCTTTGCAGAATGCTTTGCCTTTTACTGCAGGGAATATTGTTGTGATGAACTCCATAATTATTGGTCACTTCTTGGCCTTTTTTGATGCTTCTTTTGGCCACCAAGACCATTTGTCCACCCTGCAAATAAATCGAATTTCATGCAGAAACCCACATACACTCTATCTAAAATGTTACAACCCCCAAAAATGTCGGAAATCGCCCATTAGAATGCAAAAAATCGTTCAGATCATCATCATCGCATAAGTTGTCAGCAGATCAAAGCTACTCCAAAATCCCGTTGTAAAGTAGTACTCCTCCTCAATACAAATTAAAGCTAGAAAATGAGTTCAGAAAAGAAGTGCATTGGCATTCCAGGCCTCCTTTTTGCTACAAAAGAACTAGAGGATGTAGTGTAACCTTAGGTTTTATGTCATGCCAATGATTATCCAGGGTCCCGTAGCAAAAAAGAGTGTGGCATTTCCGCTCCTCATAAGATGATGTGACATACACTGTGTCACCCTACAAGTACTTAAGATAAAATACGGAACCTGAAAGAGTCTGGTAGTGTTGGCGGCACAGGAATGGTTCAAGAGGACGCAATTTTGGTAAATGGCCGATCCGACCATATCCAGTGGGATCCCTCCGCTCACATCCCCCGCCAGTCGGTAAATGAGGTGAACGTTATGCGTGCATCCCAGTTGCAGTTTATATAGTAAAGTTCCTAACGCTAGTTCCTCACGCGTCAATTCATCTTCTAAAAAGGTGACTCCCTACAAGGAAAATAAAAATAGATTCGAAATTAGTTTTTGATTGTTACTAAAGCCAATGTTAGGAAGCACTACTAAGAATAGTACCAAATAACACTAACATGACATACCTATGCAATAAATACGTTAAAACATTCGTGCAAATGAGAGTTACAACATTGCTGTAATGAAAACTTACCAAAACTTACCACTTGTCCTTTTTAAACACAAAAACACAAATTATCATCAGTGCAAAATACACATAAACTTACTCCCTGAAAAGAAGGAAATTAAAAAGGTTGGGAGATTCATATTCGGGATATTTGGTTTTCATTTTTTTTTAGCATCCATTGTTTTAGATATTTGTAAACTCTTTTGTGTTTACTAAAGTTACCTTAAAGTAATCGGTTTGCTTGAGACTCTCAAGCAAAATAATGGACCTGACAGCCGTTTTTGTTCTCTCCAGACTTGGAATTTCAGACTCGTGCGTTACTAAATTGAACAAATGAATGATTTTGGTCTCATCTTTGTCCAACTCATCCTTGTTCATTTCCAGCCCAAAACGTGGATCAGTTTGCATGAACAATTCAGATCGGCTATTGTCACAATAAAACTGCCAAGGCATTTTAGCCACTGCCTTCAAAGCCAAAAATAGGACACCTGAACGTTCAATTTTCTCATCCACGGCACATTGTTTGATGTAATCTTTGAGGATATGTTTCTCATGTTTGTGGTAGCTTTTCATGGCAATGTTGAGACATTTCCAAGAGCAGAAATAAATACCAGGGACAACGGGGCTGGGGTGCTTGAAAACATCCAAGGGACAGACGCAATGATGACAAGCTTTGGATTCTTGACTTTCATTGTTGTAATGGGTGAAGGAAACATTGGAGTTTTCCACTGCGATGACATCACCGGCGTTGATGTCTTCATTGGCCACTGTGTACCGACCTATAAGTAAAAGCCAGGCTAGATTGGCCAGGCCAAAATTGATTTTTAAAAGTTGTACTACCTCTGGTCTCATCGTACTCAACCAGGATCTTGTCAGACAGTCCTGGATGAAATCCATGAACACCTTTCAGCTTGATCAAAAAGTCATTGTCATCCATGACAAAATTTTCATCTTCAGTCTCTAAGAAATTGTCATCTTCAGGATTAGCTTGAAATTTGTCTACCATTTCCTCGGTGGGTATCCTTTTGATGTTGGTCTCCACTTGAACGACAAAAGCCTCTTGGATTCTTTTATCCAAATCAGTGGCTTTTCCCACCCCATTCAAAGCTTCTTGGAAAGATCTCCGAGCTTTGTTCCATTCTTTCAAAAACATAAAACATCTGGCTCTCCTGTCATGAATCATGTAATCTAATTGTGGATTAAGGCTGTAATGCAAGGCTGCCTGAACGTCATCCAAGCAACTCGTGTATCGGTTAGCTTTGAATAAAACAGCAGATCTGAAATACAATTTAGATTTAGATACAAACGGGTAAAAGATTTGACAAAGATTATAGTAGGTGTACCTGTTGGCATACACTTGGTAGATCAATTTGGACTTGTCTTCACTGTCTGACAATTGGTGACACATTTTCAGACATCCAGTATAAGTTTCACAAGATTCTTGGAGCATATTATTCCGAAAGAATTTGGTCCCCTTGTCTTTTTCAGCACTGGCCAACTCCAAAGTAGTAATTTGTGCGGCGTCTTTAACTTCATTGTCAAAGTTGAACTTGTAATCTTTGGTAAAAGTGTGAACCTTTTTGATCAATTCTAAGCTGAATAAATGGTCCGTTGAGTCACCTACTTTATCCAAAATTTCTTTAGAAATGGACTCGAAATTCATTTTGTATTCCTACTAAAGTTACAGAGCGTGTTTGAGTAGTATTTTTGTCAATATGGACACTTGCCAATATCAGATTTTAACATGTGGGGAAGCTTTCTACAAAGTGCATTTTCAACCCCAGAAGTAGCTAGAAAGCTTTCGCGCACTTTTCCTTCAAAAAATCACTCATGATGCGTTTTATTATTGCAGAAAATGTGGTCAAAGATATCCGCGTCTCCTGCAACTCCGAGGACATCACTGTGACTTTCTATACTCTAGAAGAAGTTTTCAACGGCTTAGTTTATCCAAAGGGTCTTTCAAAGAACTCCTCATGCATGACAGAATACATCAATCACGGGAGCAACGTGGTCTACGTCATTCCCTTGCGGCTTTGCAATACCATGAGTGTTGATGTGGAAGATGGCCTCGAATATTTCAACACTGTAGTCCTTCAACCCCATCGAAAATTGGTGACAAATCAAGGCAGAGGATATCATATCCGATGCAGATATCGAACGGAAGAAAAGACCCTCATCTCCACTTTTGATGTAGAGTAAGTTTTTTGTCCGTTGCACTGATGCGAAGGTTGCGTGAGTGAAAGTTGTAACTTTGCGGAATTTTTCTATTTTAGCGGTTTGGGTACGACCCCATTGGTAGCAACTGCGGCCATGCCCTCAACTTCAATGAAAATCTACCGTGGCGAGCCGGTAGAGGGCCGAGTGGCGGAAAGTGTCAAGATTGGTGACCCCTTAACCATGGTCATCTCTATAGACAATCAAGACATCTATGGCATGCACATTTCCGGCTGCTCAGTACGTGATGGCCTTGGTTGGTCCGAACAAGGACTCATCAACGATGAAGGGTTAGATTTCAATCTTGTTCAAAGTTAAAATACCATGTCTAATTTTTTGGGGTTTTTTGCAGTTGTCCCGTGGATTGGGAAATTATGGGGGAATTGGAGTACAGTAGTTCCAAAACTACGGCAATTGTGCATTTTCAAGCTCATAGATTCCCCTATACTTCGTCCGTTTATTACCAATGTAATGTCAGATTGTGTATCCGACATGCTGGAGGCTGTGAGGACACCGTAAGTTTCTCAAAAATCACCGATCTTATACCGATTATTCTATTTTGTTCTGCTTTTCTTCCAGCCCCCAATCTGTGATGCTAATGGACAAAATCTGCTGAAAAGACGCAGAAAGAGGCAAACACTTGAGCTTGACGAAAACAGAGGTCTTTTATATGACACAGATCGCGAGGATCTCAAGGTCAAAGTCTATCGCGGTTTATACGTCAGTGAGGCCAGCGACCTCGACGATGACGCTTTCATCGACGAGGAATCTCCCACAGAAGTGAGAACCTACGATCCTAGTGTGATCTGCTTTCCTCAACGGGATTTCGCTATTGGCATTGCCATCGCGGGTCTTGTCATCATTCTCATTGTCATCATTGCCATTCTATGCCTCTTGTCGAGGAGACGTCGACGCAAAGACTTGTCCACCACAGGTTCATCCATATACAGTGGGCCTTATACTAATACTGCCTATTCTTCGCATAGCAGCTGAAATGACTCAAGCTGAAGTGCAAAAATCAGTGAAAAAAAAAGACAATTTTGATTTTGAATGTGTGAAAAACTCCGTAGTTGTTGAACAAGATTGTTTGAAAATGATTCGTTTCGTTTGATTGTTTGTGCCATAACCTAATTTTTTTCTTACATTACTTTTTGGCATGCTCTAGACTCATACTCTCATTTTTTTGAATTCCCGAATTCTTAGAGGGGCATTTCTAAACCGGTGTGAAACTTGAAACCTGAAATAAAAAATGTACAAATGTGAGACTTTTTGTTGCTTTGCTCCAGACCTCATTTATTTGCGGATATTTATTAGGGTAAATTGCCAAGCTTCTGCCCTAGGTGTGAAAATCCGGATTGAAGTAGAGTCGTCATTATACGGATCCGGATACCTACCTGGACACAGAGATATTTTGGCAATTTTGACAGTCTAATACATTTTTGAAATCTAAAACACAATTTTGGAATTAGTATACGTATTTGCTTAGTAGGGAAGTCTGGCAAAACTGCAAAATCATAAATTGCAGTAAGTATCGACGGAAAACGGCCTTCAGTTTTGAGACCATGAAGGAGCAAGCTGTACTACATTGTATATTCCTAATTTTCTACGCTACTTCTTCAATTACTGAAGCCATTTGCGTAGAAAAAGTATTTATTGATTCAGAACAAACTGTCAATGTTAGAGTCAATGAAAACTGCCTGAATTTTGTACAGTTAGAATCGACAGAATTTCTAACTCAAGTCTCGTGTGAAAATATCGAACCATACCATGAAAATTGCCACGGACGAGTACTGGTATTAAGAGCCAATACAGATACCACTTTGGTGTATTGCATAGTAAAACCAGCCTCATTCACAACCATTGTAACCAAAGTATTTTCTGCATTGGACTCTTTGGAATTCTATTTAGAAGGCGAAGATTTGCAACATGAAAATGTTGATTGTTCAGTTTCTACTATAAAAATACCTGCAAACCAAAATGGTCGATCACTTTCATTTGATCTGTTTGACGAGCCTGAAGAAGAAGATCCAATGGTCAAACCATCTTTTAACGTTTTTAGTCATTTACCATCACTTTTTTCTTCCAACGACATTTTTGCCAAACCAGAACCCAAACTGCAATGTGGACAAATTCAAGTCATCCCAGATCTGAATCAAAGAATTTTAGGGGGTAAAGAAGCAACAGAGAATAATTACAATTGGATGGTTTTGATGGTTACTCAATTACCCAATGGCCAAAGGTTTATGTGCGGCGGAAACATTATTAGCACGACCAAAGTTTTGACAGCAGCCCATTGCGTTCAAAATGCCAAAAGTGTGCGAATATATCCGGGAATTCATCAGTTAAGCCACGCCAAAACTTATTTGAAAATGAAATCTTTCATTGTTCATGAAAAATATGGCTTTCCCAACCATGATATTGCTATTGTGACCATAGAAAAACCATTTGAATTCAACGATAAAGTGGGTCCAGTTTGTTTGCCAAGTCATTTGAATTCTAATGTGGAAGCGAAGGAAAATATGATTGGTTTAGGATGGGGAAGAACGTCAACAAATGCGTAAGTTGTGAGGAGCCAAGTAGCGTCACTGGAATTATTTTTCTGTCTTCTTTCAGATGGAGCAATGTATTGAAGGAAAATGTATTCTCGGTTATTTTGGATACTACCTGCAAAGCTTATTTTGGTAATGTTTTCAACAGTAAGATAGTCATGTGCACCCAAAATAGACCTGGAGAATCCACTTGTCAAGGCGATTCCGGATCATCTTTAGGTCGAATAGAAGAGGGAAGATTTGTTTTAATGGGCATCATTTCTTTTACTGGACAAGATTGTTCAATTGGTTCTCCTACTGGGTATACTGAAGTTATACCACATTTAGAATGGATTAAAAAACACAGTTAAAATTCAATAGTTTATTCTACTTTTTATTAAGTATTTTTCCAAATAGGCAACTTGATTCCGGAATCCGGATTGTTTTTATTTGCTTCAATGTAGAGTTGATGAACTTTCAACTTTGCATTTTTAGTGATCGAATCATCTGAAACTTTTACGAACTTCAATGGTCTAGAATCCACTTGAATATCACTGTTCAGATGGATTTCTAGTGGTAGTTTGAAGGCCACTTTGATTCCAGCATCGTCACTTTTCTTGGCTAGTCCTTGCACTTTAGGTGCAATAGTCTTCTTGGAGATTTTCAATGCGTTCTCACAAAATTGGCAATTGAATCTAATTTCATGTTCCACACTATCATCAACTTTCATTTTTCCAGAATTTCCACAAGTTTGACATTCAATACGTTGTATATGATAATCCGTCAAATGCCTTTCTAAATGTTTTCTGAACTTATCTTTACAGTCAAAGCCTTGGCTGCACACTACACAATGAAATGACATGGATTTCAACCAGTCCAATTTTTTATCAACAATATCTAGATCAACATCAGAAGTGGTTGGACTCAAACTGACAAAGGGTTTTTTGATCAATTTTGAAAATTTTTCTTGGCTCATTGAGTTACATTCTTCAATATGTGAGGCGATATCTTTTGCTCGGAAATAGTCCGTACAAGTGAAACATTTTTCCCAATGTCGACGAACGTACTTTTTATGCTCCATTCGAAAATGCGTAACAATGTTTAAAACTTTGTTACCCATTTTATTACATAGTGGGCAAATGTGCTTTTCTTTATGAAATGATAGGTGTTTCAACAAATTGGCATCATTGACAAATGATTGTAAACATTTATGACATGTTCTTGTATCCGGATTTGCCAAGGTTCCATGATACTTTCTTAGGTGATCAATTTGTGCTTCTTCGCTATTTTCCATTGTTTTAGAACAAAAAGGGCAGTTTATCCACATGAAATCCATTTTAGAAAATTGAAACTTTCGACACTTTGTGTTTATGTTTTGAATCAAAATGAACGTCAATTGGGTCAACTGGCTTTTTGAAAACAACAAATGGGGTCAAGTACTGAGTCGCTGTAGTTTAGCGCAATATTTCTTTGAAAAAACACTCGCAACCTACGCGATTTTTTGCGTCTTGCCTTGAGACCACCCTTGCTAATGAATGCAGCTTGTTAAGTAACCTTTCAAAAAGGCCAAAGAACAATCTAGTCTTGAGTAGTTTGTTCTAACGGTAATGACACTACCCAAGTTCACAATTTTCTAAAAGTCTAAAAGTGAATTAATTTCCGTTTTTGAAGACCTGCATTGAAAAAAGGTAATTTTGAAATATTTACCATTTCCCGCCTTCTTTTACTGAGAAAGTTTTAGGTCGAAAATCGACCAATCCATATGTAACATCACTAATCTTGATTTAGTGTATTTATGCTTTGACACAATGAAACATTAACATTGTATAAATTAAAACACGCAAATCCTAAAAAAATAGACAAAGATAATATAAAGTATTTTGATACTTTAGACCGACTTTGCCTGATATTTTGTAGGAAAGTTTTGTCAACAAAAAAAGTTGAAAAAATTTAAAATCGCAAAGAATCTTGAGAAAAATCTATCAAAATGTCTGAACAACCCCAACCAACAGAAGAAATCAACACTTTAGATCCTTCCTCAGTGATCATCATCCATCCAGGATCAATGTACTTACGTCTTGGCCGAGCATCAGATCCAAGCCCTAAGAAAATGTTGCATGCGATTGCTCGCCGAAGAAAAATCGAAAAATTCAAGCATTCAGATCCGATTATAGTCAACAAAAATCCCGATGTCAATTTAGGAATCGTGGAAAATTGCCGTCAAAAACTAATTCAACAATTGCAAAAATCAATCCGGAGTGACGGAAGAAAAAGAGTTGTTCCTCCGGGCAAGAAAATTGCCGAATTGAATGCATCGCAAAAACCACATATCGTGTCAGATCATCTTGAAGAGCCATGGTATGATTTAAAATGAGCATAATTAGCTAAACGAGCTAAACGTATTTTCCTGCCGTAACTAGAAGTGGAATCCGGATTCATTCAGTGTCCCTTTTTTAAAGCTTTGGTTAGGAATTTTTGAATATTTTATTGAAAGAATTTGTTTAAGCAAGAAAGTAATACAGCAGAAAATGAGAATCCAAAGAACAATCCTAGACTTCCACCCACTGACCCAATCAAATCTTGCAAAGTCAAAACAAAGACTTCTTCTTTGATGACTTTTTTCATTGCTTCTATTCCAATGTAAACATCTGTTTTCAAAGTATTTTTCTCCATATGGAAGGGATTTTCTACTCGGTCAACCAAGCTGTAATAAGTAGCTTTTTTGGCCAAAAAACAATCAGAGTATTCTTTGGTCTGCCAAATGGCACCAACACAATTGAACTCTTTGACTGTTTGGCAGAATGGTAAACCAGGAATAGTTGTAACCCAACAAGGATATGAACAATTTTGACGTTCAACAAGTTCTTTCAAACAATCTGCTGTGTTGTCTGTTCCATCCTTAAAATATTCTTCTTCTGGTTGCAAAATCAAGCGGGTATATTCTTTGATTAAACTCACTCTGGCTACTAAAGGTTTGTATTGTGGCCAATGACTTTCTGGGATGTTAATCCAACTCCTATTTGATGTAAAAATAAAGAGAAGAGAGTCAATTTTATCGTTGTCACCAATCGAAGTAGAAAGCTGAATTGACAGTCTTAGTTTGTATGACTGTGAAACCATTTCAAATCTTGGTTCGAGTTTGATACAAGTGCCACTACTGTAAGTTTTTATTCTTTCTGCTTGAAATTGCATCTTGACTGCAGAATGCGATTGATGCCAATGATAGGCATCAATTTCATTCAATCCAAAACTGATCTTTTTTCCATCGAAGTTTCTTATGGAGTAATCCTCATCTAATGCATACGTCATTTCAGCAAATACTTGTGGTAGAGTCTTATTAGGTATGTCTTGATAGAATTTGTCATTGATACTTTCAAATCCATACTTTTTCGCGACAGATAACTTGGTGGCAGGCTCAAAACAAATTGTAAATGTTGGAAACTCAACTGACTTAACATTTTCAACTCTTCTGGTGATAGTAGTTCTACCTTTCATAAAAGTAATCATTTGGTCTATCATGAAAAAGTAAATGAAGCAGGAAATTAGGAAAGAAAAGGTCAGTGCTTGCAAGATGATCTTGCACACAACTTTCTTCGGAGGCATTTTGCCTGCTACTATTTGAACTATTGATTTTCAGTGTAAAGTGGGCATAAAAGGCTTGTGAAAACTTAAATGGGTTTCATTTCAGACTGTGCGCCTAATGTGTCTTTGTAGGTAGTTTGTTTGCACATAGGCGGTCCTTTTATTCATATAATTTTCTTTTGTAAAGAAAAGTAGTCTTCAACCTACTTATAGCATGAAAATTAAAGTACCAGTACAAAATGAAAACCTCAATGGCACTCAAAAGACTGCAAAACAGGTTTCGACTTCGAGTGCATGACTTGACGCAAATCCGGAATCCGATGTGGCTGTTAATTCATTATGTGAATCGCCTACGGCAACCTATGCGAGGCCTCCGGCAGTTGCTCGCTTCGACAAAAAATTCGCGAATTTTCTATGGAGTGTACATTATGCATGCAAAGTTTCATCAAAATATAGGATATAGGATAGATTTGCATCCGCGCGCCGTAGAATCAAAAGTACAACTTCTGCAAATAATGCATGCATCAAACGCGGTTGAGTGCATCCAGCTTGAGATGGAGTCTCAAACTTTCACTTGCAATTTTTGACTGTCAAGTGCACAAAAGCAAACTTTAGCCCAGCAACAAATGAGTGAAGATATGCATTTAGCTTGTTTCGTTACCTTTATTTAATAGTAATCAATGATAGAAAACAAACATTAACGTGGCAATAAGCGAAGTCAAAGATAACGATAGAGTTGAACTAGAATCCGTTGGGTCACACAAATCGTCTCCATCTGTGGCATCGCAGTAGCAAACTTCAGCTTCGTCCTAAATTAAAGATTCGTTTGACCTTTGAGCTTTGGTTTTAGTACTGTAAAAGTACTTACCACCATTAAAGGTACGTTGTAACCAGTGTCGCATCCTCTTGAAGTATGATCAATGCCACAATTGTATACCCATCTTTCGCACTTGTCTTTAAAATTTCCTTTCCATACCGCACAAGTTTCGGTTCCGGTCAAACAATTTACGACTCCAGTAGTGCTGATTATATCATCTTGACATGTATTCAATTCGTAGTTATGGCATGTTACCCCTGAAATAATATTGTTATTTCGGTTACTTCGATTTTATCTTTTTACTCAGCTCAAAATACATACCTTGAAAACCAGTGTTGCATTTGTCAGTTTTACAGCTACAAGTATTAGCAGAACAAAGTCCTAACCCAAGATCAGCATCATCTAGATTGTTGGCATCATAAAGAATTGAATCACATCCACGTGTAAATTTTGTGTGTGAATTTTGTGCAATAATGACACAGTACCTAACACCCAATGGACAAGTGGTTTCTACGCCTAATTTAGTGGCGTCCATGTCCTGCTTAGTACATTCAAGGGTCGATCCAGTGCACCAGTAACACTTTATACGCTCGTCTGACGTAGAACTTATAACTGTAAAGTTATAAGTGTACTGAAGTATGAAATATCAAGAAATTGATTATTATTTTTGTCTTACTTGATGGTGTGATTGAATTAGTTTTATCTCCTTTGTAATAACATGTGCCTCCACCATTACCACTTGCAGCTACACCGTCACCTTTGAGGTCGCACCATTCATTGTTAGCAACTTTGGTTTTGCTTTCAGGAATGGTGCTTGAACAACCTCTGTTGGTGGGCTTAGTTGTTCCGTCAGTTTGCACTAAAACATCAACATTTTATTTTTCAACTTTCAATTTATTCAACGTTCTAGAATAGTACGTACCTTTCCATTGTGTGTAGCAAGAAGCAGTACCTCCATTGCTACTTGTGCACGTCCTATCAGAAGGATTTAAGCAAGAAGAAACAGTATTGCAATATTTGCACACAAGTGCCCATGATCCGGACAAACTTAGGAGTACAATTACCAATGAAGCCTTCATACTGAACGATAATGCTCAACTGTGCATACACGAAAGCAAACTCCAAGCATTTAATATGAGCTTTATCTTGAAGATTAGAGCAAATACTATATTGATAAGAAAAATGATTCATTTTTGCCTTGCTGAATACATAGCAAACTTGACTCATACCTCACATATAACCGTTAATTCTTTTCAGGTATGAAACTAAATCCGATACCGTGATAGGAGATGATGTTTTGCGATTGCATCCTGATGAGTCATTTAATCTGCATTTTCCTTACAAACGTGGCGACTTTAATTTGCATGATGGCGTCAGTGGATCTTTGACTGGGGTTTTGGCCGATTTAGAATTGATTTGGACGGTGGCATTGCAGACTCTTTTAGGTCTATCTAAACAGGATTTGAGTAGTATGAAAGCTGTAGTGGTGATTCCTGCGTTGTACAAAAGACCTTACGTTAAGCATTATATGACGTTAATTTTGACACAAATTGGATTCGGACAAGCTTTTCTCCTGCAAGATCATGTGGCTGCCACCTTTGGAGCAGGATTAGGTACATTTCATAGTGTTTGAAAATGGCCAAAAAAGTCTCATTTTCAATTTTCTGCTGTTTGTATCAAATATTTGAATTCTGCGGCAATTTTTTTTTGTTGCGTAATAATGACACGTTTTTAGTGAGTTTCCAACATTGTGATTCTTCCCTTCTTTTTCGTGAAGTACAATGCATTCATTTTTATATTCGACGTTGGTAACAAATTCAATTTTCCCACTCAATAGGATTTGCATGTGTTATTGACGTCGGAGACCAAAAAGCTTCCATATCTTGTGTTGAAGATGGAATTTCACATCCTGATACCCGAATTCACTTAGATTTTGGAGGCTCTGACATTTCACAAGTAAGTTCTCACCAAGTTGCAATTGAAGAAAAAAAAATATGAATTTCCCCCCAATTTTTTAGGTATTTTATTACCTTATGGAACAAATTGAATTTCCTTATCAAGATTGTCAACCGATGAAAAAAATAACCGACGCTCAACTTATGGAAAAATTGAAAATCGAAAATTGTCACTTTGATTTGGACATTTGTGGCACAGCTGAAGAAACATTTTTGGTTTCTACTCCAGGATCCAATGAAGCCTTCAGATACACTGTGTATTTAAGCGATGAATGTATAATTGCTCCCATGGCATTATTTCATCCTGAGTTGTTGGAAATATGCAGAGCTCCTAAAGTAAATGGGGTCAAATATATGGGCAAAAATCAAGGAGATGCGGAGGATCCTCATGATAATATTTATTTGAGTGAAACGAGTCGAAAATACACTAAGGTAAATTATCCCAAATCGAGCGATCCAATTTTTCTTTTCCATAATTTTATGCTAACATCTTCTTCTTTCTTTTTGAAGGAAACTTTTCATATTTTATTCTAATTTTAGGCTGGCGATACGTCAGTAGGAGACCTATCAATCCAAGGTTGCGATCCAGATACCTCCCAAAATATGGATGACGAATTGGACGTCATCAATGAAGACATTGTCAAACTTGGCACTGCCAATAATGACGATGATAAAGAACGGTCACTTTTGATGCCTATAGATCAAGCCATTTTGAAAAGTATCGAAGCTTGTCCCACTGACGAAATGAAAAAGAAAATGTACTCGTCAATTTTAATCGTTGGAGGTGGAATGAAGTTCAGAAACGCGGATAAGTTTTTGATGCAAAAGTTGGCTTTGCAGGTAAATATTTACCTACAAATCAAGATAATGGCGAATTTTAATCCTCAAAAAATCTTCATCAGCTTCATTTTTTTGCAAAGTTGCGCACTTTACAAAATTGAAAACTGCAACGTGACGTCATCAGGAAGATGATTCGATATTTTTGAGATTTCTACTTACATTCCAGATCCCTCCGGTATTTCGACAAGACCCTATGGAAGTTCAAATCAACGCCAAAAGTATTTCATCTGACGAAACAACATGGAAAGGGGCAGCCATTCTAAGTTGTTTAGGTTCAGCTCAAGACCTCTGGATTGGGCCTCAGGAGTGGACCAAAAGTGGACAAAAACTTTTAAGGGAAAAAGCACCTTTTCCTTGGGCCTAGTTTAGTAATTTTGTATTGTTTTGTAACTGCCAAGACATTACGAAAAGAAATTGTTTACTCAAAGTCTACTTTTTTTTATAATAGTCAGTTCAAGTTTTTCAAACTAGGTTATTTGAAGTTCAGCTGGAAAATAAGATAAACGATGAAGAAACTTCAGAAATGACAACATTTCACGAATATTTGGAACCAAAAATGACCAAATTGCGATTCAAAAATAATAAATTCCACTACACAATTTAACGAGTATTTTCATTCAAAATTACGTCGCAATTTTGAACATCAGACAATTTACGAATTGACGTAAATTGTTACTTGATCTATTATCATCTAAACAAAGTTGTACTGTTTGACAGCAAAAACAAGTTTATTGACTTGTTGATGCAACTTTTCAAAAGTTCAGTCAATAAAATGCCTCCAGCAAAAGAAGACCAAGTTAATTACGAGCGACGAGCTCATCGAATGATTGAAAGATGGGCGGGGGTCCGGGGTCCAGTCAGGTCCGATGAAGAACGAAACAATGTGACCGAAATCTTCACTGATCGACTTCAATTGAGTGAATCTCGCGAAGAAAGCTTCGTTTTAGGTACATTACAACGACAATAGAATCTAAAATTGTAATTTGGGGACTGTTTTTAGAGAGTCCAAAAAAGGTCCCAATTTTGACTCAATGTCAAGTCTTGGTTGTTGGTGGAGGTCCTAGTGGACTGAGTGCAGCTATCAGCGCTGCTCGAGCTGGAGCCGATGTGGTTTTATGCGAACGATACGGATGTTTTGGAGGTGTGATTACCACAGTTGGGATGGAAACTATTGCTTGGTATCGATATGAAGGATGTGTCGATACAGAAGTAAGATACATTCTCATCCTACGATGCACGTCAAATCCAATTTTCAATACTGCACTGATTTATGATTGCACTTTTTGCACCTCATTAAGAATTCCAAGCACCTTTCAACCTAAAATCAGAACTTTTCTTAGCATGAATTTACTTCGGCTATGGAATCTTCATGACCCCAATCAACTTTTGACAGTATAAGACCTTCCATAGTTGAATTCACCAGCCAATTTCACGAGTATTTTACAATTTTGTATCAATCTTGAACATCAGAACAACATTGAAGGTCATGTCCAGGAACAAATATAGACCTGAAAGCACCGATTTCCTGTTTACATTCTCTGTAAGAATACAATCTGACCATTGACCATCTAACAGTCAATCTCATTGACTTACATACTAAATTGGATTATGTCCCATTTTGCACTGACATTTTCTATTACATTTTTGCAGGGAATCGGTGTAGAAATGGAAAGACTTGCTGCTAAAATGGGAGGTACAGTCAAATGGCCCTACAACGACAGCGAATGTCTAGACGCCGAATTCTTTAAGGTAAGAAGAAAAAAATGAAAATCCGATTGGACACGGAAATGTATTTCCAATCGATACTTCTTTCTGTTCCAGATCGTTGCTGATCATTTGATTAAAGAAAGTGGAGTGCGTCCGATTTTGCACTGTTACGCCGTGGAAGCCATTATGGATAATGATACAATTAAAGGCATCATTACTGAAAGCAAGTCAGGACGTCAAGCAATCTTAGCGGACAGAGTTATCGACTGTACTGGCGACGCTGATGTCGCTTACTTAGCTGGAGCGGAGTACAGGTATGTACCGTGTACTGGCCTTTTGACAAACTTGTTTGGACACTCTGTACATCGAAATTCGATGGAGATTTGAGACAAAAGTCCAATTTTTTTATTTATAGAATGACGACGAAAGCCGAAAGTATGGGAATGACGCAAGTTTTTAATTGCTCTGGAGTCAACAAAGCTGAATTCTTAGAGTACACGGAAGCTAATCCAGCCACTTATAAAGATTGGTCTCGCGTTTGGAACCAAGAAACATCAGGCAAAGAAAACGAGTTACGCAGTCCCTACTTAGATTTGGAGTTTGAAAAGGCTCGCCAGACTGAAGTGATCCCCAAAAATGTCGGAAATATCGGCGGCTCATGGTCAGCTTTACGAGGCGAAACGGGCGAAGCGACCAATCTCAATTTAGCTCACGTCTCGGGATACAGTTCAGTTGATGTGGAAGATTTGACCAAAGCTGAAATGGAGGGTCGAGAACAGGCCATGCACGCTTTAGTCGCTTTGAAAGCTGTCGTTCCGGGATTTGCAAAAGCTCGACTTAGAAATTTCGGGATGACCATCGGAACTCGAGATTCGCGAAAAATCATCGGTAGGCATAATTTGACGGCACAAGAAGTGAAAAACCAAGCGGAATTTTCAGATTCTATTGGGACTTTCCCGGAATTTATTGATGGGTATAATATCTTGATTTTGCCTACCACCGGCAGATACTTTCAGGTATTTTCTAACACTTTTGCTTTTCAAAATGTATTAGAGTGTATTTTTAGGTTCCTTACGGATGTATGTTGCCTCCAAAAGTCAAAAATCTTTTGGTAGCTGGTCGGTGCGTGGCTGGGGATAAAACCTCACATGCTGCTATGCGGAACATGATGGCATGTACTGTCACAGGTAATTTTAGGGATATAAGTAATCACTACTTATCTAATCAGACTAAAAATATTTTTTCATAATTTTGGACATTTTAAAATTACAGCGTATTCACGTAAAAGAATGACTGCAAAAAATACTTTTTAGTCCATGACCGCGATTGTATCTTTGGAATTCTTTAAAATTCTAGAAATATGGTGAAATGCTTCGTAAATTGAGGAAGTGAGCTAAAGAATAACTATGTGACTTATAGGAGCACGATAGCAAAGCTAATCGCGGTGGTCAAAAAGACTCAAACCGTTTCAATTTTGTTTAAAGGACAAGGAGCTGGAATTGCTGCCGCGGTAGGTATCAAGACAGCAAAAAATACACATGAGGTCGCCATTGATGATGTTCAAGAGGAATTGAAGAAGCAAAATGTCAAGTTTAGATGAAATAAACGAGTAATCTGCCTAATAAGCGTGCATACGTAATAAACGTCCAGGTACTAAGTAAACATTTTCCTGGCTGTTTGGAAATAAATAACCTTGCAGGTGCATACACGTTTATTAGGTAGTGTAGAGTATAAGCCTAAGTCTTAAGCTATCAGCACGAAAGACCTAAAATTGCACCTCTTAGGCCTTTATCTAAAATCCTCTTTTCCCAATGCAATAATGAAGGTCTAATGCCACATTTTTCAAGGCCATATCTAGACCAATTTTCCTCATTTTTCATTAGCATCCAAATTCGTAGATAAGACTAAATAAAAATCTGACTTTTTGTGTATTTTTTAAGAATAATCTACACCTTTTTAAACACACTAATAAATGTGCTAGAACTAAATTACAGATAGAATATTTCGTCTTCGGATCGTCATGGTGAAAAAAAGGTTAATGGTTGAGAGGAAAATCGAATTCCACTTGTGTCGAATGTCGTTGTCAGCAACTTTTTCACCTCACGATCTACGAGAGTATCGCATCAGACAGCTAAGCCTCTCAAGAAATATAGAGTACCTTACAGTCAGCATGAAAAGGGGGAAATTGTAATTGACATAACAGTAAGAGTCCTCCCTAAAGGTACACAAAAAGTGCCAAATTCAGGTTCTTCTTCTTCAGAGGATGGCGTAAATCAGGAAATTGACCGCCGAGTTGAAAGCAATCAGGGTGTGCGAGAGATGCTTGATTGTCACTAACCAACTGGGCCAATTGGGTAATTCAAGTCCATTCTGAAAAAAAGAACCAGTGAGTGATTTTTTCAAATATTGTGAACTTTTTTACCTCTGAATAAATGAGTTCGTAGATAGTGGGAATGAGTTTCCATACATGACAGATGATAAAGAGCCATACAATGCTCAGAGAGATTCGAGTTAAACGATTTTCTTTTTTGCGTGCAACGTTTTCATAGGAATGCAAAAATGAATCTGCATGAACCATTTGCACTTGATGAGTTTCACAATTGTACCTGAAATTAGAAAACCCTTCTGGAAAATTGCAATTGAAGTAGGGTTGGAATTCCGGAATTCCATAATCCGGTTCATATGTACATACCTAACATCCATGACATTTCCATCCAATCCCCCAAAACTGGAAGATTGGTTATCAAATCCGCAAATGAATCTGGTCCCCCGTACAAGTCTCTCAGAAGAATAGTTATTCGTTCTTGGTGGGGTTGTCCGGCTACTCAAAATCCGGTTTACATCCGCCGGTTTCTTTTCTAAACCGCTAGATTTTAGACTATGAATAATGGGTCCAGAACATCGTGAATTCTCTTCTTCGATTGTATCCAATTGTCTTGAGTTATTTTGGGTAGAATTGGTTTGTTGGCTAAATAACCTTCTTAAAGCTCTTAAAGTCATACAGTTAAGGTAAATCAAAGCCGCCAAGGGTAATAAAGTAGCAAAACAAGTGTTCAAAGCCACACAATAGATGGTATAGTAATACGGATTTCGTCGAATTTCGGTGGCATTTGGATAATAAACCGTTCGTTTTTCCCTAACGGTCCGGATAAAGTTGTCTGAAGTATTGTACAAATCAAAATCGAAATCGAAACATTCCATGGGGTAATCATACAATGTTGGGGAAATTTCCAAGTTAACAACAGTTGATTTGAGTTCTTCACTTTTGGGATTGGGAATTTTTGGTCGAATTCGGCCTCCACTGACTGTTACTTTAGAGCTCTGAAAAAGTAATCCGGAAAACCGGATTTTTTGAAATTACCGGTTTGACAACCCTAGTTTGTAAAAACTTACCCACTGTATAGCATTGTCAAGCTCTTGCAATTCCCGTTGTTCCAAAACAAACTTACTACAGTTGATGGGAATGGGAAAGTCATGTTCAAATTTCTGATACCGGTATTCAAAAAACTTGGGAAAGTAAAATACCGCCGGAAAAATTACCACAATAACACACCAGATGGTACCACATCGTTTTGACATAGTTTGCACCCGACATAGTCTTAAGTACCGTTCAAGACTCATGACAATAGTCGAGTACACTGAACCCATCAACGCCATGTGTACCACTGGTAAGAAAAATGGTACCATTGGCAAAAATATGGTCTTTTTGTACCAAGGTGCCAAAACGGGCAAAGCGTACATAAGGAAGATGCAGGTTACAACCAAAGCGTCAAAACAGGCCAACATCTTTAAGAAACGGTGGAAAGTGGATCGATGTCGTCGTAAACTGACCAAACAACCAATATTGATGAAAACACCAATGCCAAACAAAAAGACTATCAGGATAGCAAAGCACATTTCTTCGTCAATTTGATTCTTTTCCGCGGCCAAAGATTCGTCATCAAATGATCTTGGTGTTGTTGAAGCGGCCGTGGTGAATTCCAAGTGAAAATTCTCCAAAAATACATCATTATTTTTGTTCAATTTGGGAGATACAGTTAAATCTGTATTAGCTGCTAGAAGGGTTTTATCCAAATACCCACGCATCACTCCTGAGTCTTGATCTTCTTCAAAACTTTTTTTTTGTAAAACTTCTTCCTTTTGATTTGGTGACTTGGAAAGCACTAGATGTGCAAAAGAAAAAAAAACTCTTCAAAGTTGCCTTCTGCCTTTTCGCCTCTCTCTCTCTCTCTGAAACGCGCGCGCTTAAAAAAACGCGCAGACTGTTTCACTTGCGAATAAAACTGGCTTTTTTCGCTTTTTTCGATGATCTCAACATTTTTGCGAATGTTTGCGGATTTGTGACTCTATCTCTCAAAAGGAATTGTATTTTCACGATTTTCAACAGTATAGTATTTTAAATGTCTTGTATCTTACAATTGGAGCCATTTCAAAATATTTGTAAAATTGCGTAGCGCATTAAATTATGGAAGACCTAAAATTGTCAAAACTACTTTACACATGACTTTGTTCCTCCAATTCTCGATAGTTGTACTTGAAAGGTACTTCAACTTGAAGGAGACATGGACCTAGGATGTCAGCACTTTTAGATAGTAATGACGATATTGGATCGTATAATTTGAGCAGATCAAAAGGTCCTCGGAAAAGTTCTAAAGTTCTTTTGATCCCTAAGGATGTGTTTACCATGTCTTTGTTCTGTGTATTCTCAATGGATTCAAGTTTCACGACTGTGAAGTACATTCATATTTTTTTCAAGCAAATGGAGCTCTAAATATTTTGACGGGTTTCACCGTTTTGAATTTCCTTTTAGTTTTTTTCAAATTCAAGGAGGATATTGTATTCTCAATGGATTGGATGAATGTAAAGTACTTCAAGTTTCACGACTGTAAAATACATTGAAAATAAATATATTTTATTCAAGCAGAAAACTTTCCAATAAGATCAAATGGAGCTCTAAATATTTTGACCGGTTTTTTCGCCGTTTTGAGCTTCGTTTTAGTTTTCTTCAATGTCAAGGAGGATACCAATTCTTTCATCCTTTGGAAAGTAGGAATCAATCCTACTGCAAAAAAACCCTTCTTGAAAAGCACAAGTTGTCTACAACAAAATACAATTTTTAGATACATCGTAAATACTAACATGTAATCCATATGTAATAATGAAATACCCGTATTCTGACTGCTGTATTGGTTTCGTTACAGGAGCCACAAGAACTGCACCAGAAGTTATGGAGATAAAAGCAAGTACTACCACAATCAACTTCATTTTGATACTAACGAGAAACGATTGTCTATTGTCTAATGAGGATCTTGAGTACAACATTTTTAAACAATAACACATTACGTTACACTGTTTAACGTTACCGTACTTTCACGATTGTAAACCGCGGCTTAATAAAAATTGATTGGGCACTTTTCGCTGCGGACTACAATCGAGTGCGGCTTAAAAAGTCTGAAACTATTTTTGAAAATTCATGAATAGAATTTTTAGTGAACTAACCTCGATTTGGGCAATGGGGATGAAAAGTCTACCCCAAATTGCGACTACAATGGAGTGCGGACTACAATCGAATGCGGCATAAAAGTTGATTGGGCACTTTTCGCTGCAAGCTACAATCAAGGGCGGACTACAATCGAGAGCGGCTTACAATCGTGAAAGTACGGTATTCCAAAATACAAGTTGATGATTCATCATTCGAATTATGAGAAAAACAATGAGCTTACGTCAACGAGGTCAACCACATTTATTACCTCACATCTTGGGTACACGTACACAACGTGTGTTAGTTTACTACACATCCAAAAAAGGATTTGCTTGAAAAACTTTGATGACTTATGAAAGTCTGATATGAACGGAACGATTGGAGTACAAGTTGATGATTCATTCTAATTATGAGAAAAAATTTGAGCTAACGTCAACGACGTCAACCACATTTCTCACGTCGCTCGCGTCACATCCAGGGTACACGTACACAACGTGTGGATGTTAGTACTTACAATACAGGCTTCCATCAGGTGCCGCCATCCATCCAAAAAAGCGGATTTGCTAGATTTACTTGAAAAACTTTGTGAGAATCATGAGTTATGAAAGACTCTTTTTTCAATTTAGCAAGGTGCCTCTATACATTCTTTTGAAAGTAGCTGAACTTGCAAAATTTTTGATGCCAAAAAGTGAACTCAAAAAGGTGCTGCAGTCAGCAATGCTGCGACTAGAGAATTTCCTCATTTTTGAATCGTACAAAGAGTGGTAAAGAACTTACAGGACTAGATAGTAAGTAAAGTAACGATTATTCTCCGTTCTAAAGCAGAGAAGAAGCAACGAACAAGCTAAACAGGTAGAAGAGGCATTGAACTTTTGATGACCGACGCTACCTTTACACAGACAGTAGACACTACTCAAGTTGCTCTAACCCAACCTTGGTTTGAATGATTTGTTATTTAAACCCAAGTTCATATAACGAATAATCATCCATGTTCGCAAAAGCGCATCCGATTCTTAATTCTACAATTCAAGGCAGAAGAAGCCTTACGATAATTTAACGAATCCATTCAGAAGTAAGCAGCTCGGTAGTATACTACTTGGCCTTACCCTACCCTCAAACAAACCAGAAATGACTGTACATTTTTCCCAATACAGAATAAAAATTGTTAGGAAAATTAATGAATAATCAATGCTGTGTCTTCAAGAAAGAAAAATCCATATTCATTATTCTTCCAAAGAAATATGCAAAAACTGATTCGCACCTATTTTATCCAAAGCGTCATCGAAAGAAAATTGAGCACCAATAACAACACTCAACAGAAGCCCAAATACATTCAACGCGCGATTTCCGTTACAAGTCCACGCAATCACGTTGAAGCTCACAAATCCCAACTTCTCATCCAACGATCCAGAGGGAAAACTAGTTCGATCCGGTTTGTCCAAAGTTCCAAAGAGCGCGTCGTTCTGGAGTAGTAGTACTGCTACCTGTAGTGTGAAGCCTAGCTAGATGGCGCTTAGTTCTTCTGTCAGAATTTGTACTTCATATAGCAGAATTTGTGAGGCTCAAGAGCGCGCCTTCTTTCATAAAGAGAAATCCTATAGGCTGCAGCAACGCCGCACGCGGGCTTTCATTTTGGCGGACAAAAAGCGCGGCCAGATTTGCNTATTCTCCGTTCTAAAGCAGAGAAGAAGCAACGAACAAGCTAAACAGGTAGAAGAAGCATTGAACTTTTGATGACCGACGCTACCTTTAAACAGACACTACATACTCAAGCTGCTCTAACCCAACCTTGGTATGAATGATTTGCTATTTAAAAACTCAAGTTCATGTAACAAATAATCATCCATTGGCAAAAATGCATCCGATTCTTAATTCTACAATTCAAGCCAGAAGAAGCCTTACAATAATTTAACGAATGCATTCAAAAGTAAGCAGCTCGGTAGATAGCATTCTACTTGGCCTTGCTCTACCCTCAAATAAACCAGAAATCACTGTACATTTTTCCCAATACATAATTAAATTGTTAACAAAATAAATGAATAATCAATGCTGTGTCTTCAAGAAAGAAAAATCCATATTCTTCCAAAGAAATATGCAAAAACTGATTCGCATATATCTATTTTATCCAAAGCGTTATCAAAACAAAATTGAGCAAACAGAAGCCCAAATACATTCAACGCGCGTTTTCCGTTACAAGTCCACGCAATAACGTTGAAGCTCCCAAATCCCAACTTCTCATCCGACGATCCAGAGGGAAAACTAGTTCAATCCGGTTTGTCCAAAGTTCTAAAGAGCGCGTCGTTCTGTACTGCTACCTGTAGTGTGAAGCTAGCTAGCTGGCGCTTAGTTCTTCTGTCAGAATTTGTACTTCATATAGCAGAATTTGTGAGGCTCAAGAGCGCGCCTTCTTTCATAAAGAGAAATCCTATAGGCTGCAGCAACGCCGCACGCGGGCTTTCATTTTGGCGGACAAAAAGCGCGGCCAGATTTGCGCGCGCGCTCTTAGACTTTCAACCGTCAACGCTCCTAGATGGCGTCTTTACTACGCAGTAGCGTCACCTGCAACCCGCCCCAGCACCATCTATCAGCAAAACTCGCCCAGTACAACAAAGAGACAGTTACTGTCAAAAGTGCGTTCGCTCTGACAACATCAAAATCATGCCTGAAGCCGCAAAAAAGTCCCCTGCCAAGAAGGCCGCCAAGCCCAAGGCCGCACCCGCTCACCCACCCACGGCCACAATGGTCATGGCTGCCGTCAAAGGCTTGAAGGAAGCTAAAGGCGCATCTTTGCCCGCCATCAAGAAATACATTGCTGGCAACTACAAGGTAATAATTTGAATTTTAACGGACTTTTTTTGGACTTTTCTTATCTTTGATATTTTGTCTTGTTCCAGGTGGACATTGTCAAATTGAGCCCCTTTGTGCGCAAGGCCCTCAAGTCTTTGGTTGAAAAGAAGAAGTTGGTTCAAACCAAGGGCACTGGAGCTTCCGGAAGGTTTAAGGCCAACAAAGAAGAAAAGCCCAAAAAGGTAGCCAAGCCCAAGGCCAAGAAGGTCACCAAGAAGGCCGCCAAGAAACCCGCCGGAGAGAAGAAAGCAAAGACTCCCAAAAAGAAGGCTGCTGCTAAACCCAAAAAGGCCGCCGCTGCCAAGAAGCCCAAGACTCCCAAAAAGGCCAAAACGCCAAAGAAGCCTGCCGCCAAAAAGCCCGCAAAGAAGGCTGCCACACCTAAAAAGAAGGCTGCACCCAAAAAGAAGTAAATGCAAAAGATCTTTCATATGATGTCTCAATAATTTCTCAGTCTCTACAAAGGCCATTATGTATTAAAAGAATTTTTTATTACTACTTACGTGTACTGTATATCATATTTACAATGAATAATAAAACTGTGGGATCTTTTTTTAACAGTTCTTGTTAGTTTTGATACAATTGATGAACGATATCAAAGTATTTGGCTTGAATGGTTTTTCTTTTGAGTTTCATACTTGAAGTGACTAATCCAGTGTCTGGTGTCCATTGGTTTGAAATCAAAGCGAATTTTTGAGGGATTTCAAATTTTTGTAACGTTCCTTTGGCATGGCTTTGTAATTGTCCAGTGACTGATTCAATGACTAACGGATTTTCACAAAGTTCCTTGTAACCTAAACATAATTCTAATTGGATGGCTAATTCCGTCAAACGAGCCATGTCTGGTACAACCAAAGCTACGCAATAAGTTTTACTTGAATCAGCAATAACACAAATGTTGTCAATCAAAGGGTGAATTTTCAAACAAGCTTCAACTTTGCCCAAAGACACATATTCGCCCATTTGTAATTTCACCAGATCTTTTTTCCGATCTATAATTTTTAAAACTGCATCTTGGGTATCAATTTGGCCAATATCTCCCGTTCGAAACCATCTGTAAAATTAAAAAAAGGATTCAAAAATTTCAATTTTTGACCAAAAAGTGAAAGTGCGTCTGACATTGTACCTGCAGCAGCAGACCTTTACCAGTACTACTACCTGGCGGATTTTAAAAATCTTTGAGTCTTCAAAAACAAAGAAAGTGAACTACAACATAGTAAAATTGCTAGATGGTCGAAATAACAATTTGTTATTTCCTGTATTGCTCTTTGTGTTTGCATGTAGCGTAGGCTTGCATATTCTCCCTCTCCCTCCCTTCTCTTGAGCTCTTTGTCCTGGTAGATGACGCTCAATTTTCCCGCTTTTCTTTTGTGCAATTGCACTTGTACTGCGAGCTGTAGCAGAGGGTAATGCTCTCCCTCCCTATCTTGTTATTGATGTTTCTGCGTAGATGTACAAACATCATTTGGCAATCTTGCCAATTCTGGGTTACTTTCTCTAACTAAAATCGCACCTATTTCTTTAATTACCTCAAACCATCATTTGGATCAACATAAAATGACTCTTCAGTTTTCTCAGGTAATTGGTAATATCCAGAAGCTATCATGGGTCCACCCAACAATATTTCACCCCTAGGTCCATGCCCAGTTTGGTCCAAAACCATGTATCCACCTTCCACCCAATCTTTCAATTTGAGTTGTACTCCAGGCAGCAAATTACCGACTCGTCCCACACTCAAATCTTCAGCGGTAGACAATGTGATACCTCCATTGCTTTCAGTCAATCCATATCCTTGAGCCAAGTTGATTCCCAATGTGGCTCTCAAAAAGTTATGCACATTGGGAGACAAAGGTGCACCTCCAGCAATGATAGCTTTCAAATGCCCACCAAAGGAGTTGCGAATCTTACCAAAAAGCACCCGATTCAAAAATGGGGTATCATACCCCTTTCGCAACCACCAAACTCGATAAGCAACACAAAAATCAAAGATCTCTTGAAATGACTGGCCTTTTTGTCCGACTTTACTTCTAAAAGATTTGTAAATTCTATCCAATATCAAAGGTACAGCAGCCATAACAGTGGGTCTTAAAATCGATATGTCACCTCGGTGCCCGGGCATAATAGCTGTGGAGGTATCAGTTAAGGTATGTGGGCTAGAGTACCCCACTTTTATACCAAGAGATAGTACAATGATTTCTTGAGTAATTTCAAATATGTGGGCTAAGGGAAGGTACGCCAAGTATACCTCTTCTGAGTACCTCTCATACCCCATGAGGTTACAGGCTCGAATACAACACCCCATCAAGCTTGAGGTAAGGTTCTTATGGGTCAAAATGACTCCTTTAGGTTCACCCGTAGATCCACTGGTATACATAATAACTGCTTCTGAGTCTGGTGTGGGTTGTTTCAGTTGTGAGGTATTCATTTTGGTACCACGAGATTCCACATGGGGAAAGGGTACAATAGTAATATGGTTTTGCCTTAGGTAGATAACTTTTTTGGTTGCATGGTTGACAAACACAATAACGGTTTTTAGATGAGGTAATTGCTCTTTTAATGACAATATTTTAGGCAATAAAGATTGGTTGGTTACCAAGGTATGCACTTGGACTTGATTAATGCCATAAATGATACCCTCATCGCCTAAATTGGTATACAACGTCACAATAGTCACACTGGACTTGAAGCAAGCTAAAGCAGTAATCAACCATTCAGGGGAGGTATCAGCATAAATCAAAAGTTTATCTTTGGGTCGAATGCCCATAGAATAAATTCCTTTGGCCACATTAAAAACTCGCTGATGAATCTCATGATAACTTTGCCAAGTATATCTATCTTCGAAAATAATTTTTTCCAAGACTGTTCCGTCATCTGTCAAATACTTGCGGGTACCCAAAACCTTTCGGTACCCTAAACAAGGTCTATTACCATATTTAGCCATCATGTATTCTAGAACCATGTTCATTGTGTCGACTCCGGCAGTTTTCATAGCTTGACTGTTTTCACAGGTGGGTTCCGGAAGAGAAGGTTTGAGTAACACTTGTGAGGAGTTGGCTCCACAAAAGATCAATTGATGGGGTTGGTACCCATAGGGTCTTCTAGGGGGTAATTTCCAGGGCTTTTTGTAGATCAGAAAATTGATTGGATACAGAATCAAATCAATACTTGACACGATAACATTGATTAGTGTGACTAGAAAGGATGCCATTTTGCTACTGAAAACTATAATCCGCAAGGGCAGGAAACCATAAAAAAGACATGACATAATGAACGGAGAAAACAACTTTTTTCATTTCACATGAGCAATGCAATGAGAGGTTTCATTTGATGTAATAGGAAACAGCTATATCCTAAACTAATTAATCTTGAAGTTTTTCTCGTTTTTCGCGTTTTTCCACCTTTTTCATCAAGAAGTTCTTTTAAAACGAAAGGTTGCGTGAAAAGTAACCAAACGTTCCGCTTCGAAAAATCATAAACTGAAGTCTATTCTATCACGGACCACGGACCTAACCTTTGGCAAGTACTGTGATGAGAAGAACAACCTTGAATCTTGAAAATTATTTACATACATAAGTTGATGAAACTTTTTTAAAAGAAGCTGTTATGGCTCCGAGGCAACTTTTATTATTTTCATGACACCAACATCAGTGTGAAATTCCTCATATAAAGAGTCAGCCACGACCACGAGATTGCTGACCATCTCGGCATCACATTGTCCCGCTTTGTTGCTGAGGTTGGCCCTCATCAGGATCACGATGGCATTATTGACCGAAATGACGGCGTCTCGCGCGCGCTTGGCAAGATCCAAACGATCCGGCTCATCTGGGCTCTCCCGCAGGAACGTAAGGATCTTGGTTGCCTCCACCGCCGCCATCACACCAGACTTTGTCATCTGGTCTAACTTTTCATAATGCACAGGCCTAGAATCAATTTCAATGCAATTGATCAATATCACCGCACGGGATTTATTATTGCTTGTCAATATGGACAAACAGAAGTTGTTGAATTCCTTTTAAGAAATGCTAGACGAAAAGACATTGATTACAATTGGTAAGCGGACAATAAATTAACTGGTTTCCATGTCGCTTGCATTTGTGGACACTACAAAATTGTTTCTCTTATTATGCAACATGCCAATAAACTAAGCATCAATTTGTTCCTAAAAGATTCTGAAGGCCAAACAGCTTTTGAAATGTGGCCTGAGATCTTTACTGAAACTGATTCTGAAATACATTTGAAACAATACTAAACCATTTTCCTTGCATGTGACTTTCTAATCCAAAGGGAAAGCTCAATTTTTCACTGAATCACTTTTATGTGGACATAGCGCCGTTGTCATAGAGCTTTGTTGACACTGGTCAAAACATTCAAGAAAATATGGGATGTAATGAAAGTAAAGCAAACAAAAATAGAGTACAACCCAAAAATCAAGATGACATTACACCCAAAATATATTTGAATGATCACTACAATTCCTCATCCAATTCTGACATCAAATCTACCAGTCGTACTACCTCAGAATTGAGTCCTAGAATCAGTTCCAGAAGACCAAGTAAAGGTTCAAATAAACCAGTCAAACCAGAAATTGAATTTGTTGGTTCTGTGGTAGAAAATGGAAGGCATGAACAGTATGTTGATTTGTGTGAATGGAGTCCAAAAAGTGACATTTTGGTCACGGCTTCAAGTGATCAAAAAGTCAATTTATGGAATGTACAAGTGATCCATAACATGAATATCGGAGAATTGCCAATGTCATCTGATGAACCCTCAAACATTTCAGCTTTGACATGGTCAGACAATGGAAAAATATTCGTCACTGGAAGTGAAAATGGAATTGTGTCTGCTTGGACTTCAAATGGAAAATTATTGCAAAATTGGACTGCACATAACTCAGGAGGTGTGAAATGTGTGAAAATCAATTCCAATCATGATTTAATTTTGAGTGGAAGTCTAAATGAGATTTGCATTTATTCCTTGAAATTGAAAAAGGCCAAATTGTTATGTTGGAACCAAAGTGAAGTGACTGCTTTAGAATGGTTCAATAAAGAAACATTTTTAGCTGGTGAAGCTTCCGGAATGATCACAATGGATAAAATCAGTACAACAGAACTCATAGAGCTAGAAGAATATGACCAAGAAGACTTCATTCCAGAATCCAATCCAATCTATCAATGTCAATCCCATATTGGTGGAATTTACAAAATACTCTCACATCCCATCAATCGCGAGATTTCTGCCTCTTGTTCAGTGGATTGCACTATCAAAATCTGGAATTTTCAAGGGAAGAAACCTAACGGTGATCCTATCACATTAGAAGGTCATTTTGGATACGTCACGGACATCACTTGGTTATCCACAAGTCACAAATTAGCGTCCGTTTCTTATGACGGGACAGTTAAAATCTGGGATGCACTCAAGGCCCATTGTTTGTTTACATTGCAAGAGGGTTTAGGATTCGTTCAATGTATCAGTGCAACCAAAAGTGGCCTTTATCTCGCGTCTGCCGGACATGATGGCATTGTTTATTTTTGGAATACAAAGACTGGAAACTTGGTAGCAAAATATGATGGACCAGGCAGGATCATGACTGCCTCTTTTAATTCTTCAAATAACAAGATTGCAGTGACTTCATATGGATCAGTGACTGTATTAGAATTGAGTTTTCATCATCAGCAATAAAAGAAAAATGATGAGTTTTGTATTTCTATTTAAAGATCCTTAATTGGGACAGATTTGTAATGTTCCAATCTGGATTGAGAGGTCTGAAAGGGTACGGCAATCATCTTTTTGTCATATCTCATGTAATTTTTCAGATTTTGATCTTCTAATGACAGAAAAAATTGCCATTTGATAATTGGAAGAATTTGCTTGAATTTCTTGTCTTCAAGACACAGAAATTCCAGAGCTATTTCTGGTTTCAATTGTTTGGATCCCGTAGGTGAAATCTTGCTTCCGTATTTGAAGATACAATGTTGGACAACAGATAATGTTATACCTGACTTTTGTCCAGTTGCTGGTGCCAAAGCCAATGGAACTGAATTCACACCTGCTGTATCAGTAAGATTTATACTTCTCTTTCACTAATGAATAATGAAAAGCATGAAAAGTATCTTTGTAAATTTCAGAGTGTCATTGCATCAGTGGTTAATCCACAAAAGAATTCCAGGGTTTGTTATCGATTCTTTAGAGGAAGATGGAGAGCTGTTCGAAGAAGATCCGGAAGATGTAACTGACATTACAAAAATACCAAAAATACGAATTTATTTTCAGCACATTTCCAGTCAAGAATCACGCAACCTTTCCTTCTTTTTCCACTAATCCATCCGTCTCATTTCTGTCATCTTCAAACTCTCTGTTGATCTCTTCCAAATGTTTTCCTTTAGTTTCAGGTAGAATAAAAATTCCAAAAAGCACATTGCATAAACAGACTGAAGCATATAACCAGTAAACTTGATTTCCAAGCAAACCAAAAAGCTTAGGAAAGGTTTTGACAACCAAAAAAATGCTCAAATTGCCAAAGCAGTTGGAGATCCCAGTAAGTTCTGCCCGCGCATCCAAAGGAAATAATTCAGCTGCATATGACCATGTAATGGGGCTAATACCAAATTGGTAACCAATGGTTGCAATGAGTATCGAAATCAATGGTAAAGCGCCCAAAAATTCTTTGAGATTCTCATTTTCAGTGTTGTCGAAAAATCTAAAGTTTCACAGTAAGCAGAAATCACTCAAAATGTCTCTTTACTCAAAGTCAAGCTGTATTAAAATGAGACTTTTTGAGTGATTTTTGACCCACTGTGAGTTGGTAAATCCCAAACAAGTCATTCCAATCCCAGTAATCAAAGCCGAAGAGATAAACAAATGCTTTCTTTTGAACCGTAACAGCATAAAGGAGCCCAGGAAATGGGCTGCCAATCGAGTTATACCAAAGATAATGGTACCCAAATATTCATTGACGCTAGAATGGGAGTCTGCCAAGACATCTACGGCGTAGTAGGTTATGACGCTGAGCCCACTGAATTGTTGCATGAGGAACATCAGAAAGATGATGATAAGGGGTTTCCAAACATCTTTTCTGCAGAATATTGATGCATATCGCAACCAATAACCAACCTTAAAATAGATTATACAGTAGGAAAGACCATTGGTTCTTCTTTGATCAACCTTACGTACTTTTTCATCGCTTGTTTTCCGCTGATACGACTCTAGAATTGTCTGTATTTCTGCGTTAATACTATTTTCAAGGTCCTCACGTACTCTATCATCACGTCTTTCAGGTCTTTCAGTACAAAAAATGGTGCCACTTGATTGGAGCCAACATAAGGCCCTTTTGGCTTCACATAACCTACCTTGAGGAAAATGAGCACCCTAAGATTACCCCAAAAATCTTGTTACCAAAACAAGAAATCTAGTTATGTCTTCAGTACCTTTTGTTATAAGCCATGGTGGAGACTCAGGTGAAAACAATCCACAAATAAAGGACAAGGCCGGAAAAATGGCGGAGAGACCTGCCAAGAGTCTCCAGTGACAAATGGCTCCGAGTGTATAAATAGACAATGTGCCTGCAATGTACATCAAGCCCATACCGGCACACAAAGTCGTGCGCCAATCCGGATCAGAAATTTCGCTGACATAGGTCTGAATGAAAATCAATATTCTACTGTTAATTTTTGGCGGCGCAATGTTGTCAAATGAGACTTTTTTGGTGTAGTGCCATTTACCGAAGCTGGTCCACTTACGAGTCCACCGGCAATACCACTCAAGAATCGTCCAAATTGGAACATGGCCACTTCGGTAGCTACTGCTTGAAGAATGAAACTAACTGCAAAGATGGGTGCTACTAAAAGGAGACTTAATCGACGTCCGAAAGCTTGGCCCATCAAACCACCCACCACACAAGTTGGAATGGTTGCAAAGGTTGGTAAACTAGCTGAAATAAAAGTAGCTTCAAATGTCCCCTGCGTCAAACAGCGTCTGAAAGTCACCAAAAATGTCTGATTTGGCACGAAAATTCAACTTTCATTACTCAGAAAACTCGCAATGTTGTAAGATGATACTTTTTTGGGTGACTTTAAAACACTGTGTTTTGTCAACAGTCATTTGAGTACATACTAAACATTTGCATTAGCCTAATTGTTTTTTTTTTGAAGTGGAGGAAATGAAGACTATTTTTGCTTACCAAACCACGAGACTTGTTCATCAGTCAAATACAAAGGATCTGAAGTGTCATTTTGTAACTGAGGAATTGTCACTGCCGGGAATCCACCTTGGGCTCCCAATGCCATTGCAGCTCCAAATGCCGATGAACAAGCCATTACCTGAACAACATCACTTTGAGTAGATTCATTTAAGATGTTGATGATGATACGTACTTGCTTGAATATATGTTTTTTAGGCTTTTCTTCTGAAATGAGATTGTCTTCTTTTGTAGTCATGATGGGAACCGTGAGAACAAAATTAGAGACTTTATCTTCTGCTATGCTACAATATGACTGTTGAGTGTTGTACTACATCAGTGCAAATACTAAAAGATAAGAAGGCTCGTTTTCGAAAACGAGTTCAAAGTCAATTGAATGCATGCTCCTAATTCGAAAATTAGGAAACTTTTTTAGTCTGTTCAAGTATCAAGAGCTGAAAAATTGTTGTGTATGGTAATGGACAAGAAGATGCAGTCGAATTATTGATAAACCTCGTTAGTGTAATACTTGTGGAAATGGACTTGCTGTCACTGTCAAAGGTGGAACGACGCCTTTCTTTTATGCTTAATTTCTCAAAAAGTATTGAATTGATTCTTTTTAAACATATATTCATGCTTCTTTATTTTTCACACAATAGAGAGAGCATTTTGCGCAATAAAGTACATCTTGATAGTTTTTCAATCTTAGCTTCAAATCAAAATTCTTGTGTGTGGACTTTGTAGCAGCGCAGCGGCTAGATTCTAGAATTATTATTTCTGCTCTTCTTACCTTCATGCACCAAATAAAATTTTGGTTTTTTTTCACAACACTGACATATAATTTTGTCTAAGTCTCTAGAAGTTTGAAAGCTCCGAACTTCAAAGTAAATAGTAGTGTTCGTGATGTTGTACATTCTATTCAAACGATTCATCATCCTGGAAAAAACAATAAGGTAAAATTAGATACATTTTAGCGCAAAAATTCAAAGTCACTCAATGTTTCAAGTTGTGACAAATAACGAAAAAAAATATGTTGCATTAGTGAATGCATAACGATCAGAAATTGATAAGGCATAAAAAATGGAACAGAAAATCGTTGATAGCATTTAGGAAAAATTTCGTCCTTTGAAGCTTAGTAGAAAGCAGTGGATGGCAGCGCGCTTCTGTTGCTGCGCGGCCGCGCCGAAACAGGAACTTTGCATGCAGATTTCAACCATAAAAAAGTAAATTGTATACTAAATTTGCAAGGTTTTCCTGGAAGAGTTCGATCGAAAAGGTCACAAACTAAAATGTCACATATGCATGTCAGATTTTTTGGTTGTTTCTGGGCTTATTTCGCTTATTTTAGAGAAAGCAGTAAGCCCTGCACATATTTGACATTTCTAGTGCTGACAGAGAATAAAAGAAGACAAAACTAATGAAAAATTGTATTGTAAGAAGGGTTTTCGTATTAGAGTGCAGCGAAGCTTCAAACTTACGATGATTTTTCGGGGAGAAGCCACACATACACAAAACTTAGAAGTAAGGAAAAGTAGTGTAGTACTGTGCAATGCTGATTAGAAGTGTGCGAGACAGAGAGGGAATTTGTAGTTAAGTTAGGTGATGATTCTTGGTGTCTGTTGGGTGATTGATAACATATGCCATACCATTGGGTAAATTGCTTCAAAACTTATTTTGCTTTACATTTTTGGGTTCAAAATCAATTCAGCAGCTGAAACTAAAAATCTAAACGCACAATGGTGTAGCACATGTAAAAATGAAACTGAAAAAGAGGTTGAATTCAATTGGTATTCGTTATCTTGACCTCGTCGTCTTTCATTGAATTGAGGATGAAATGGCTGCCATAAGCGAACCAATAAACGATGTTGAAGACCAGGAACAATAAAGGCATCGCAACCAAGAAAAAGCGGTCCACGTTAATGTAATTCTCCCCACAAAAATCCCATTTTTCTTCCTGTTGTTTGATGAGATCGGGGTCTTCTAAGGGCAACTGGGCCAGGGGTTCGGGGTTCCTGGGCGGGGGCATCATAGTGCCCAAATGGGCATGATGATGGACTGCCACTGCCGCCGCCTGCAATAAAACCAATGTTTATTTTGAGACCTTTTGTAAAGTTCTGCTGACGTCAAAGGCCATGTCACGAGGAACCAGCAATGCTGTGTGACCTTTGTCTAAAAGGCCATACGTGTTGTACCTGGACATGATGTGGGTGGTGGGGATGATGGGGGGCCAAATTGCCTCCTGCGCGATGATGTAACAAGTGGTGATTTGTTCCTGTATTGGTCACAGAAGCCACAGTTTCCGACAAAGGTCGCATTTCATGCTGACCGGCGCCGGTATTAGGCGTCTGATTTTGCTGATTATGTACTGGTGGCGCCACCTCGTATTTGAAATTGTCTTTACAGATGATACGCACCCTTTGATGATGCGTACTCGACGTTGGCTGCAATGAAGAGTGTTTTTATTATTCAGGCCATATGCCATACCTAGGTGTTCTTTGAATTATTTATTGTGAGTTTCGCGTGGAAACCGTGCTCGCGCGCAAAAAAAAAAGGTTATAGTGCTTTCCCTTTTGAGTGTCTTTTACGAGCATTAGCTGTCTTTGTTGGGAAAGAGAGAGTATTGGCTTGATTAGAGCCCATTTAGCAAAAAAGTAAGCCTAAATAAAGAGAAATATACTGCAAATGCGATTTGCTGTCTTAGACCGCGAGATGTGCGTCACACAAATCGATTAAATAGACAAAATCGCCACCCCAATAACTGCCACTTGTAGGACCACGATAGCTTCGCTTCTCGCGGTCAAAAAAAGTATCTGGGACTTACATCTAAACAATATATCATACAGCATAGTAATAAGTTCTGGTCTTCTAGAATATGAAAGGACAGCTAGAAAGAGACAACTTAGAAAGCTAATCATCTCTTTGTTCAATAGTTTGTCATGCTGCTTCTGCTTAATCTTCTAGGCCCCATATGCAACTGAATCAACAACCGTTGCTGCCTTAATGGATCATCTCTCTTTTATTGTTTGGCTATGATTCGTCTTTCCTTAGCAACATGCTAAGAAGAAAATCCTTCCAAATTTCACTGCTCTGGTCCTTCCTCACTGTTTTGCACTAACATTGAAAAGAACGGTGCGTGTTGAAGAACTCGCAAGATTCTTTGCGAGAAAAACATCCTTTTTGAACCCAAATCGTGAATGGAATTCCAAAGAGTTTTAAAAAAGCCAGGAATTTTGCCTTGGTCTTTTTTTTCTTACATTGTTGTGAGTGTGACCATGGTCACAAATTTCTATATTTCATTTTACTTTCTAATAATTTCATTGGAAGGAAACTAGAGCCATTCTTACTTTATTGTATGCTATGAACGCTATGAACGAGGGGTGTTGTAGAGCAATCACTCATTATTGACAAGCCAGTAGTAGGGAAGAAAAGGAAATTCGATGCATTTATCGTTCAACACGAAATGAATTCATGGAGAATTTTTTTCCCGTAGGAGGCAACTTGGTCATCTTGAATCTGTATTCTGAGTAGAAAACAAATGATGATGCTGCTGCTGACAGTGATTGAACTTTACAAGTTTTAGCGACAATAGTGCAACTGAATACACAAGTGGTCAGACAATTTTGATATTATTTTAATGACAGGACAGTTTTTTGTGTACTTACAGATGCGTCTTCTTCATATTCACTTCCTGCAGTCTCACCAGTCTATTGAAGAAATCAATCATGCATAGAGAAGGACTGAACATTTACTTTACTGCTTTGTTGGCTACTTCCTTACTTCTCTACTGCAGTTGTTCATTAATGCTGTTGATGACTATAGCTCCAACAATATTCAGTGATGGTCATTGTTACCCTTGCCTTTATCAGGACTTCCTTACTTCAGGTCCAATGACTGCGTATTGCGCTACCATTGTAAAAAGGACAAGTACTAGAACTCTCTATTTAGTTCTCAAGAAAAAGCAAATGACCCATTTTTTGCCACCCCAATGCTCATTCAAAATGGCGTCATTGATTACATGGACAGTCACTAGGTACTTAATCAAGGATCAATAGAAATGGACTTAGAAAAGTTCGATGCAAAATTTGGACATACTTTTACAGTTTTTTGACTTTTTTCCTTCTAAACAATAGGACTCGAATGCATCACCACATAGAAGTTGTCGAAGTTGTCAACTTGGCAGACGTATCAAGATTCAAAGAACTTTGTGTGATAGCCGATGGCCAAGTTAGCTGGAAACTTTGCGGCTCAACGTAGTCAACACAACGCAAGAGTTCCACGCAAGGCCTTCAAAGACATGTTGGACATTGTTGGACCCCGCGGCCATGACTTTATACCTAACTCTAGCATTCTAAAAGCAGCTGTAGGAGGTCACGTGATGTTCGTGATCTTTGTGACAAATGGATCGAAATTACTATTAATGCACGTGCAATATTTGTCTTCATTCAGTTTGCAATCAATGAATATGACCACAGAGTACATATTCATTGGCACTTCACATTCCTTAGAGGTTCATTAACTGTCTGTATGTACTAAAGCCTGACCTAATAGTCCATAGTGGATCGTGATCTCTTCTATACGCTATCGAGGACACTCAAGTTTGCAAGCAAACAAAATGGAGAAGAAGAAGTGTATTTTCTATATGCTAAGCAGCAAAATAAGGAAGAGAATCAACAAAAGTGCGTAGATGCCGCCTGCTGCTATTGAAATAGATTCTTTTGTTGATGCTGCTGTACTAATACATCATCTTACATTAGTCATCTTGAGTGATGAGACCCTTTTACCTCACTGTTCTCAATCATTTTAGAATAGACTCGAGAATAATTATGTATTGGCATAATTCTTACCTCTGTCGGGCGGTCAACGTTATCCGAGGAGGTTTGCCGCCGAAACAATATGACAGCGTATTCCACTAACGCACCGAATACGAATAAAATACAAGCCAACATCCAGGCTTCGATTGCAGTTAAACCTGAAAGTATGTATATGTACAATATAGTAAGAAAATTAGGTATTCTGTAGCTTAACTTTAACAAAGAGATAAATGTGACATATGTCACAGAAAACTTTGACCATTAAGAAAGCCCGTTTTCTTCAGATACACACTGGTATCAAATGCCACTTTTTTGTCCATTAGTCCAAGATTTTTTTTATTTTACTTATTTATTTTTTCTTTTTTTCATAAATCTAACGTTTCCAAACAACTTAATTTTTGAAAATGATTGTACTTATTTGAACGATAAAGCTCTTTTTAGTTCCAATGTGTCTGTAAGATACAAATGATGTTATTGACACTTTGGGGTCACTTTTCTCCAAAGAAATACACCTAAATGCTAATAGCTTTTCTATGCATACGATACAATATGTACATATGCGCGCATGGTCATTAGTTGGCGTTTCAATCAGTACTGTATTACTATTATGTTAAAAGGTTTCCGCCCATGCGAACATGCATTTAAGGTCAAATAAATGTAGTGGCACCCATTGGGGAATAGCTCTTTTCTATTCCTATTTGTGCAATAATTTATTGTGACCAACTTGGGAACTTTCAATTATTTTTGGGGTTGAGTACAATTGCATATATTATTGATGACCTTGCATGCTGCTCAATACAAAATAAGAATTTTTGCCTTCTTTTTTTTCATTGCATGTCATCAAGTCATTCAAAAGGTATTCTCATTCTTGATTTACAAAAAAAAATGACTAGTACAGTACTAACTAGACAGCAGCGGAGAGTACGAATAAATATTTGCACGCTACTCTATAAAATGAAAGAGCTTTTACTTTTGAATTATGTATGAGTTCTACCTTTAAAAATATTGCTTTGGTATTACAGTTCGCTCGAAATCAACTGACCTTCAGCTTTTGGAGTATTTGTGGTGACACTATTGAAAATGTTGACCAAGACAAGGAAAAGGGTGATGAGCAAAGCCATCCTTCCGGGAATGACATCGGGAGGGACGACAAAACTGATCCAGGAGACCACGACGAATAGCCCTGCAAAGTGAAAGCAGTTTTCCATGGGGATTAATCAGGAATATCAATAATGACCTTGATGATCAATTGTCTATTCTTCATTACATTTTCAGGGGCAACTACATTTATTTAACGTCAAATTACACATTTTTGCTACTGTTACAATGTTTTGCAGTCACTACTGGGAAAAAGACTTGGTTCGACCTCGGCTGAGGCCGTAGACTCCTCGGTATGATAGAGAGTGAGAGGCCTAATCGACTGTAACCTACCTTACTGTACTAGAGAAAAAACATTTCGGTTGTCTTATTGTTGTCAAATACTAAAGTAGATCCACCGCACAGTGGGCAAAAATGACTAAAAATATCTCATCACTTCATTTTTTACCACGAGTACTCCGCTAAGTAAATTTTCACAAATGTGACCAATTTCGGTCGCGAAAGATTATCAAGGATAGTTTGTAAGTTGGGACTTTTTCGAGTGATTTTTACCCACTGTGATCTGTTTTCTTCAGCATGGTGGTCTTGACTACTGTCATGAACACTACTGTGTATACCACGAAAGTATAACCGTTCATAGAAGAGCTCTTGAAGAAAAAAAGTTTGGTCCTCCTACCTGAAGGCAAGTAGTAAGTGATGATATAATGTGAAACGTAGCGATGTAAGATCATTTCAAATCCCGCCAGTGAATAATTTCCCAGACTTCCATAGTTGAGCATTCGATCGCTCTGTTTCAGTTGGTTGATTTTCACGTCGTAGTCTAGAACGATGGATCTTGAGGTTTCCACGTATCCTTTCACCCTGGGGCTCTCCAGAAATATCATTTTTTGGTCATTGAAGCTATAAGAACCCACTTGAAATAGACATCTCTGAAAAGAGGCAAGGGTAGAAAAGCATAAAATCTCTTCTAATCTAATGCTGATATGACACTTTCCTTTCATTCTTTTCAAAAATGTGAACAATATGAAAGAAGCAGGAAAGGGATAAGAAGTAAAAGCGGATTTACTTCGGTGGACTGTTTTTTAGAAAGCATTTTTCGTTAAGGTCTTTCCTATTATTTTTGTGAAACTGCAGAGTTGTAATATTACTGTTTTGGCGGCCTCCGAGGCCATTAAAGGACTGATAAGAGGAAAAAGCTAGTCAGTCCCATGACATAAAACAATTACACACCAAAGTAGGACTGCTTCTAGAAGGTGGCGATGTTCTTAAAAAAGTTCAAAACTGTTACCTGAGTGTCTAGGGGAAATGAGTCAAATCTCATAGGACAGATAAAAGTAATGTGAGTGGCTTGAGAGTAGAAAACATCGTTGTTGGTGGTGATCCATAAGCCTGCGTGCTTGGATAGCACCTCTACCACCTGAAAGATTATAGTGGAATTCAATTTCTTTTTTTACCATCAAATATTGATGTTTTGGTTTTTTGTTTAGGTTGACTTCTCAGCGCGCGCCCGCGTCCGCTGAAGATCGGCTGATAAGCAAAACAAAGAAAATTATGATTTCTGTTTGAAGAGCATACCTTGAATGTTTTGAGGTTGTATATGAAGATATTTGGAAGCCACAGCTCATTGACCAGCTCCAAGTTGACCGGAATCATTGTATCAGGAGACGTGGCATTGAGCTCACGAAGAAAGCGCTCGGAAATATGCAGGCGAGGCTCCTGCCATAAAACATTGAAGTACGAACTGAAAGTCACTGAGTACTCCTGCAAATCAGAAAACTCTTTCATTACAAATACTTCCTTAACTTTCTTGTTTATCAAGTCCCCACGGCCCCTCAAGATATTGGATCTAATTAGGTATTGCAGTACATACTACAAGAAGAAGAAGAACTGCAATTTCTTTTCAAACTTTGTAAAGCATTTCCTACTCTAATGTATTTTGTGTGCAAAGAGGAGTGTCAATATTAACAAGAGAAGTAATATCTAAATAGTATCTTTTTAATGAGAAGACTTTACAAACTTTCATGTTCTACTGGTCACTGATGGCAATGCCAAAAGTGCGTGCTGATCGTGCTGATCATCTATTGAAGTTCCTTTACATTATTTTTGGTAGTAGACACTACTACTCTTGTATACACTTTCCTATAATCGATTCAGTACAGTGTAATATTGAATAGAACTCCAGTTAAGTACAACAAGACAGAAGTGTATTGACATTATTGTCAAATACTTCTAAACGCTAATTGACACTACAATTTAACAAAGTAAAGCTATAGCAAAAAATAACCTTCATTTTGACTATAATCAACCTTTTATGTTGCTATACCTATGTATTGATAGTTATCATTGACTAGAGTGTATTTTTCTAGTCTTTTGTATGTAGTACATTAGTAGCTTCAATCAATACTACACATGCATAACAGTTCTTTGCCTTCCTCTGCAGTGGATATACTGCATTGAACAATATGCAAACGAGTTTGTTTTTACTTTGGTTCTACTCTTCAAAGAATAGTATTTCCCTTGGGCTTTTACAAAGATTTTTTTTTAACTGGACACTCACTCTCTTTAGTCTCAAGGTATAAAGGGAAGGAAACCCAAATATTTGCCAATCACCTTAGAAGAAGAAGGACTGGCACTTATAATGTACACTTTCTCCTTCTACTTTTCTCACTGTTTGTTACAACCTAAAGCAGCAAAATCCTTGGCTATAAAAAAGGGGACATGAGACAAATCCTTAGTAATCCAACTTCATTTCTAAAACAATTGTCTCCAGGTTTTTGACAATGGAAAATGCATACAAAAAGTTTTAACAATCTGGTAACTTCTGTTGCAAAGCAAGGACATACCTATATGGAATTGTATTCAAAATATAGTTGCAACTTGCAAATATGATGATTTTTTTGATGATCTAAAGTACCTTTTAGACTAATTGAAACTTTTTTTTTGTAAATGCTGCAGTATAAAGATCAAGAGATAAAATATGCACTAAAAGGTTCAACTACTAATTTGCAAGGGATTTTTTAGGCCACAATTTGGTTTGATCAATAACTTGATTAAAACCATTAGAAATAATAAAAGAGGTATGCCAGTATGTATATAAGAACAAATATATTCTCACCTTGTCATTGATTCTTAGGACGTCAATAATATCTATACCAATTTCCACCACATTCACACTCTCAGTGAAAGGCAATTCAAATTTTGAATATGATTTTGGCAGGCATAGATTTTTATTGGGTGCGTCAGCGCACATGTGTTCCTTGGATTTGACACCACGTTTCATTCGATCATGAGCCTTCAAAATTTGACAATTCAATTTTCATTTCTTTTCCGGGCGGAATATGTGCTACAAATTGTATTTCTACATTACCTGTTGGAAATACTTCCATGTACTTGGATGTACTACCCAAGATTGTGAGGAAGTACATACTGTGATGGTGGTGAGTATCCATATCAAAATTAACATGATTGAGCTGTAGCATCTTTGACTTTTGTGATAGCATTTTGAAAGCCTTTTGGAATTGGAGGAGAAGGAGGATGATTTTCCATGTTCCAAGTTTGGCGACCGGAAGGGGCGAATCCAAGTCCAAAGTTGGTCAATTAACAGCTTCAAGCATTGATGTAGTAGAGCTGTAGTAGCCCTTCCTTTATGTTTTGTTGTTGCTGCTGCCATGGCCTTTAAAACGACTGGAATAGTTTGATCTAAGCCTGCATCTTCTACACTTCTATAGCTAGATTTATTTGCTCGAAATCTAGTCATTATTCAGTGCAGTTCAAACAGGATTTACAGAATTATTATTTTGGCTATTTTACTTGGTACATCCCTAAGAAGATGTATCCACTATCCAGTGTGCTTTGTAACACACTTGAGTTAATTTTCACTGCAGTAAGGCAAGGTACGGCAAGATTTAGATCAAACTTTGTAAGACTGCTACTCTGAAATGATGAGGCTACTTTAGTGGAGACAGAGAAGAGTGAGTAATCCTGTCCATGTGGAGAAGGAAGTAGACTAGTGCACTAGTGTCACTATTAGATTGCGGAGAAGACTGCTGCTGCTGCGGGATTTGGGATTAAAGTTTTGCTGCTAAACAGGCTCTTTGTCCAGCTCTTCTTCCATTTCACTTTTATCGATTTTCTGGACTGAAAGGACACACACTAGGCCACAAGTCTGGTAGCTTTAGACCACATTGCTACTTTTCTGCATCATCCATTTTGGTCCTTGATGATCCATAAGAACTGCAGGTTCTTGAATGCTTGTCTTCAATGAGAGTAGGTTGACACACTTGTAAGACATTCTTTTACCTGCAAGGATGGAAAAAAAAGTTCACTCATCAAGAAACTTCATATCTTCTATCAAAAGAACTGCATCTGCCTTTTAAAACTAAAGTTCGGTTAGGTCAGAAGAAAAGTCAAGTGCACTTGAAAAGAGGCAGTAGCAGGGTATAGGTAGAGAAGAAGGCCTCTAGCCCAACATCAAACGGGTGAATGGCTGAACAAATAATGCGACGATCGACAATAGAAAAAGTTCCTTTTCAGGGATCGATCTCTGGACCTTTAGATTTTGAAGTACCCAAAAATTTGTACCATACCAAAAAGTGTGGGTTCGAATCGCGGCGGTACGGAAATCGGATACCTTGCTTTCTCTCCTTATGTATTATGTAACCATTCATCTTCCCACCAATCCATAGCAGTGAAGCAAACAAAAGTAACAGAGTAAAGCTCTGATAATTACCCAATAAATGCACTGCCTGTAGAGTTTGTTGAAGGAAAACAAATGGCTCAAGAGATTTTGCTAAGAAGCTGAAAAGTGCAGGAGATGCAGTCAGTAGCGCAACCTTTTTGTTGAGCATCTATCTAGAGACCTTTTAAAAGTTGCTGCTGCACACCTTAATCCTCAAGAAAACTTTGAACAAAAAGTCTTTTTGTTGCCACACAAACGCATCTTACAAAGCATATTTGTTGTCCAAAAGTCTGGCAGACAATTTTTTTAGGCATTGAAATTTTTTGTTGTTTGGTAGAGTCATGCACCAAAAATGTATCTTATACACTTTCTGTTATCCTACGTATAACTGTACAACAAAAAAGGCTTCTTATTTGTGGTCACTTTTATTACATTTTTTGCTGTATATCTGCTCTGCAGATATTAATTGTATTTTTGTATTCACTCTGTAAGGCATGAAATATGTAACGTCATGGTAGCTGCGAAGAATTGCATGTAATACGACCAAATACTGAATGATTGATTTGAGAAGTAAGACAATACTTTTACTTTTGGTTAAAGGCATTACCGTCCACGGAGAAGGTGGTAAAAAATCTGCTGGCAGAAATGTGTATGTTTTGCACTCGTGCACTAAGGTGCCCTTTAGAATTCCAAATGTTCTCAAAATTCGAGGCGACACCTTCTCTCTCTCTCTCTCTCAATTTCCAGGCTCACCTCCTAGTTCAAGATTTTCTAGGAATACTAAAAGATATCTTTGGCCAAAGTTGTCAATATTCAGATTCATAAAAGTGTAGCTAACTTTGCACGCAATTTTCAAATAAAGGTAACACTAGACACCAAAAGGATGTTTTCAAAATCGATAGAGAAGAAATCGAAGAATCATAAATGGCAGAATTTCGAAATTGTAATCTCAGCATCATGAAAAATGCATTGGGTATAAAAATGACAGTATAAAGCCTGCAGGTTTTGGAAGGGAGGCATGTTCGCTAAAAATCGAGGTTGAAATTGTCGAAAAGATACAATTTTCATTTTTGACCGCGATTAGCTTCGCTATATATCAGATATCAGTAATATGTCATGTCAGGTGGCGAATCTAATTTCGAACGTGTCAAATATTGCTGAGCCTTGTAAGCATTGCTGAGCTATGTAAGGGTTGCAGCAACACTCCTTGATACAAATGATATACCCTAAAGTAGTAGATTACAGCTGTAAAAAAAAATATTCTGGAAAGAAAAATTGCAATTTTTTTTTCCTTCACTTTTTAAAGAAAAATTTTCTTACCTTTAGTACCTGAACTTACAAAGTTACATAAAGTACAATCAGACAGAATGGCACTAGATTCTTGTAGCGGTCATTTACACCTCAAGGGCCCAAGAGCAACTAACAAGTTAGCCTGGATTTTCCTCTATAAGTGCGACTAGAGCGGCCCCCTTGCTTTAAAATGGTAGCCTTAATAGAGGCTAGAGCTAAGGCTACTCCAATGCTATCCTCACCGCGTGGTTTTGCTGTCCCAGTGCTAGCGGAGAACCGAAGCTTGCAGAGCCGTTGAAGGCCAAACCTGAACGGCCTTTGAGGCGCAAAAGCTCCCGCGCTAAAAAAAGGCAAGGGGAAAAGCGAAAAATCAACGAGCGGTTTGTACATTGCAGGAGAAGCGGGAGGCGATAATGAAGTTTTAGTTTTCGATTAACTTCTGTATCGTGGTTTGAAAACTTGTAAAATTGGTTATTTTGGGTACCTGATAAACGCGTTAGCACGTATATCGGTCGAGCGCCAGCGTTAAGATTGAGTTGAACACATGTACAAATTACAACGTACTACATATATTTTGGACTTCAAAGACATTTTATAGACTCTAATTTTGCTAACTTTGCAGTGTATGATTATGAGGTATGTGGTCAATGCAGTCAAATTGCTTTCCTATACCTTAATACATGTATCCAGCCTTATGTTTGGCCTTGCAGAAAATCATTGTTCAACTACATAATTTATGAGATTATGACGTATGGCAGTTAAAAGTCCTCTTAACCAATGCATTCAGAATGAAATTAATGACTTATTGTTTTACACAGTAATTTTAGAGCAGCACCCAAGGTGCATTTGTCATTGCTAAATGCTATTTGGTCAAAGACTGTTTTTGACAATTTTATCATTTTGGTGTGTGTGCTGAGTGTTGAAGTGCAGTAGCACAAGAAGATAATGTATCAATGCAGTTTCTGTTTTCAAGTTTTTGCTTTCTTGGCATGTTGAAGATCTTAGACCAATGGTTTTAAACTTGATATAAAAATGCATCATCTCTATATAAAGCCCCGAAAATCATCAGAACATTTGAAAAAAGTGACTGCATTGAGAATTGTGCGTTTATTTCTAACATTTTAGCATCTTAGTACATGCGTTTATTTGCCCAAAGAAGCAATCTGATTGAGAATAGCCGATTTACGAGAAGTGAAAAATGGAGGAGGATTGACCTTCACTTTAGTATCCATTTTGAGACAAGCTATGGGAGTTCTGCCGATCTTCAAAAGATCCTCAATTTTGAAGGTTTTTTCACATTGGCTGGGATTGGAAGCTCCAGATAAAATCTTCCATGTAACATCAGCATCAACCTACAATAAAGGATTTGAGTGATGTCTAATTTTTCTTTTGTTAAATTACAACTTACATCAATTGGTGAAGCTTCAACTTCAGTGATATAAGTGCAGTAGCAAAAGTTATCATTTGCTTTCACCGCACCCGCATTACAGGACACTCCAGATTGGAATCCGTTACATCCGACAGTATCAATGTCACAAAATTCACGGTTTATTATTCCACCCAAAACAGTACCATGGACTGAATTTTGCAAGTTAGATAAAGGTGCTGAAAATCCTTGACGGAATCTTCCAGTCATACAAACTTGGACTGGTTCACCAACGAAAAAAATGGATTTTCCTAAATTCCGATTGAACAGTGCGTTTCCAATGCGTATTTCAGTCACTTCCATTGGCCATTGGCCTCCATCTAGAAATATATCGATTTTCAGATAACGTACCTTCTCTTGCTTTATAATAATCCCATTTAGATTCTTGTCAAAACTTTATTTGGGTTATGTAACGTTATTTCGGTAGGACCGCCAAAATTGTCCTAGTTTTACTTTACCTGGTTTAAAACATTCATTGAATTTGATGCCAAAACTTGGTCCTTGAATGTAATTGCTAGCACATGTATTTTGAGATTGGATACAAGTGCAAAAGCACAAGAACAAAAGAAGTGAAACCCAAGTCTTTGTCATTCTGGTGCCACAGCCAAACTGGTTTCTGCTCAAACCACTTTTCACAATTGTTTAGATAACAATCTTAGTGACCGTTGACCAAGCACGTTTTGTAAGCGCACGCCTTCACCGCAGCCTATTTCAGTCTTCCATTGCATCCAAAAATAGATAATCAACCATAATCCCCATTTTCTACCCGATTAGATCCTTTAAAGGTTTTTCTGTACTTGAAAAGCTCATTAGCTTTTAATGGACACCCCCTTTTTTGATGCATTGGGGGATTTGGAGCGGATTTTCTTCCTGAGATTATGACTGACTTTGATAAAAGAGCCAAACAAAGTTAGTTTAACCATCTGTGACATTGACAATGGTTCCATCATGAATAGAGGCACTCAACCCGAAAAAAAGAAGGGCAAATAGAAGGAGTAGATCTCGTCGTACTAGAAATAGATCTTGAATCTTGTCATTTTCTTAGATAGGATGTGACTTGACTGGTGACACACCATCGCACAAGTGAGAAGATTTTCGAAGTGAACTTTTGCTTCAATGCATGTCAAGTTCACTAGGCTTCTTCTTCTTGCATTCAAAAAGTTTTGAGGCTTGTGATAGAGCTGCTGAGAAGATTTGGTTTCTCTCTCTCTCCTTCACAGAGTAAAGTACATTTACCAGTGCAGCGCAGTGCTACAACTGCTGTACTATCTTTGTTTTTGCAACTTTAGGTGTCACGTTTTGCGTAGAAATCCTACCAAATCGAAGAAATGTTGCTGTGTCTCATCTCTTGAATTTTGAACCAAAGTACTTTTTGTACTTCAAATCTTCTTCAAAGGTAAACCTTGCAGTTTTCACAATTGACATCTTGATTATAAGCACAGACATCAGAGTCATCAAAGGTGTTGAGGTTCATTATGTCTCATACTACTATCCCAATCCAATTTGGGAGTTTGGGACGCGCTCTTGTTCGTTAACGTTTTACTCGGGGTTTTCGGGGTTTTCTACGTATTCTACGAGCTTTCCAGAGCCTTCTAATAATTCAAGCAACAATGCCAGAAAATAATTAATTCTTGAAATTCAACATGACAGCAACCGTTGACTTAAAAAAAAGTTTTTACCGAATTTATAGTCTTGGGAGCTTCTCTCAAATTGCTGAAATTGATTCAATAGTTGAGAAATATTTGAATTTCGCGGCTGAATTTCAACCTTGGTGTTGTATCCAAAAAAGAATAGAATTCATTTTCATTTATTCTTGTTTCAAATAACGCGCCAACAAAAAAGTCAACAAATGTTGGCGCCACACGCTTTTCTGGCCAATCATTACCAGACGCACAAAGTTGTTTAGGAATAAAGAGTACAAGATGAAGCTTTTAGGCGGTTTCTTCAAATTGTTGGCTTTTTAGGCTAAGCAATTGCGAAACGATCAGTTATTGATGAGAGCCTTAGAAACAATTCTTTAAAGTAAATTTTGCTTGAATTCCGCCAAATAATAAATATACGCTCGTCAAAGGTCCTGAGGTTCATTATGTCTCATACTGCGAATCCCAATCCAATTTGGGAGTTTGGGACGCGCTCTTGTTCGTTAAAGTTTTACTCGGGGTTTTCGGGGTTTTATACGTACTCTACGAGCTTTCCAGAGCCTTCTAATAATTCAAGCAACAATGCCAGGAAATAATTAATTCTTGAAATTAAGCAACCATTGACTTTAAAAAAGTTTTCACCGAATTATTTGATATCTTGCGAGTTTCTCAAAGTCTCAAATTGCTGAAATTGATTCAATAGTTGAGAAATATTTGAATTTCGCGGGTGAATTTCAACCTTGGTGTTGTATCCAAAAGAGAATAGAAGTCATATTCATTTATTCTTGTTTCAAATAACGCGCTAACAAAAAAGTCAACAAATGTTGGCGCCACACGCTTTTCTAGCCAATCGATACCAGATGCACAAAGTTGTTTAGGAATAAAGAATACAAGATGACGCTTTTTGGCGGTTTCTTCAAATTGTTGGCTTTTTTAGGCAAAGCAGTTGTGAAACGCTCAGTTATTGATGAGAGCCTTAGAAACAATTCTTTTCAAAGTGAATTTTGCTTGAATTCCGCCAAATAATTTCACGGCATGAGAAGACCTTAACGAAATCATCAACATGCCGAGTGCTAAAACTGCCAAGGCCAAGTTTCCAGGCCGATCAATGGCTCAAAATGGTCGTTTCAAGCCAAGAAAGTCCACAAGAGGCAAAGTTTCTAAAAATCACAATTTGGCGGCCAAGAAAATCCAAGCTGAATTTGAAAAGTCTAAGAAAAAACGATCAAAAGAAGATTCTGATACGGTAATTCTTTTGTTTTGTTTACATTTCGGCATTGCATGACATTTCGACGAGTTTTTTTGACAGATTTTCTAATCTTGGCGCAAAAGTCAAAACAAAAACAATAACATAAAAATCTCCACTATCTAAAAATTGTTAGAAATTTTGATGAGGATTTAGGAAAGAAAATGCTTAGAAATGGAATGAAACCTGAAAATGAAGTCAACCTGACTGTTAAATGCTTTCCTTTAAATTATGATGTAGAGTTGATTTATGGTTCTTTTAGACAGGAAATAAAAGTCTCACAAATCCATTTTTTGCTATGGCGAAAATGGAGTTTTTTAAAAGTTGCTGACTTAGGCATTTAGACAGTTTTCTTCCCACTCCTCTGGATTTTCCGACTTTTTGGCACTTTAGATAACTCAATTTTACTTTAATGTCTTTTGATGTCATTTTCTGTCGAATTTCATCATCCCCTTCCAACGTTTTTTGTGGAAGGTTATATGTAGTAAGCATGTGAACTTTCCTCAGTTGGCTTATCACAGTGCTGCATGATGCAACATAAAAGAAAGATAATTCGCCCGCAATTGCTTAAAGATGCTCGAATTGTTTTGTTTCGATTGGTAAATAATTTATTTTTCCCGTTCTTTCAGGAGGACTTTCATGGATTTAACGATGAAGAATTAGCCACTTTTGCCCAAAATACTAAAGAAAATCTTGAAATATTACAGGAGGATTTTCATGGGTTTCACGACGAGGAACTCAAGATTTTCCGACAAAAAACAGAGCAGAGCCTCAAGCTTATCAACCAAGCGATAAAAAGAGGGTCTAGGTTTAGCCCTGTCAGAGGCCTAAAAGCCGATAAGGTAAACTTTAATTTTTCTGTGGTCAAATCCTTTTGGTTTAGTGTAAAAATACATTTTTCGCTAATTTTAGGGTGTGAAAAAGAAGAAAAGTAAGAAAGGCAAGTCTAATGAGCAACAACAAGAAAACGGACCCAAAGTGTTGATCCGTCCCTCCAAATTAGGAGCGATTGGTTCTAGTACACCCAAAAACGAAGATGAAGAAGGAAACACAGACGCTGGAGAATGCTCATTTTCTCGTGGTTCAGGAAAAAGACAAATCAAGCCTTCTTTTAAACTAAAAGAGTCAAGTTTTTCCTTGACTCCGACTAAAGTTGACTTAGTCGAAAAAAGTGAGATTAGTCCAAGCCTTTCTAGCAAAAAACCAATCATTCGTGAATCCAAGTTGGTGTTGAACCAAAAGTTATTGGAGAGGCTGCGGGCAAAACCCAGTCACCAGGTGGAATTCTACTCAGCCATACAAAGATCATTGCAGAGTGCGGATAAAGTACCTGCACTAGCCAAACTTGTGGAAGGCAGCAAAATGATTAATCCAGGTACGTAAAGGGCAATTTTATTATGGGTCTGCAAAATAGAAATTGGCAAAGGTTGTAATCCAAAATATGACGAATAGTAACAGTCCCAAAAAGAAACACAATTCCATTTGTTTGAATTTGTCAAGCCATTCGTATTTTCTGTTTCCTTCAATGAAAAATGATAGTTCAAATGCGTTTTCAAAGAAATTAGTGCTCACCTCGATTATTTGTCATATCTGCTGTCACATTTCTTTCGGGTTTGTGACCAGCAGAACCACTCTGTTCTATCTGCCCATTTTCAATCATTGCAAGGTCTTGTCAAGTCGAGATGGTTTAGACAACTGATCCCTGAGGTAGATAATAGTACCGAGAATCCCAATCCAATTTGGGTCTCGTTTATTTCTATTTCGTGATCAAATGACTTCTCACACTTGATCATGAATGTATTCTTTCTTTTTTGTTACAGCTGGAACAGCATTAGTTGAAGATTCTGGCTTTTCTACCAGCTCCTTTCCAGAGCTTCCTTCTAATGCAAGCAACAAGAATAACCGTATGCCTGGGAACATCGTTTGCGGCATCTGTGGAGCTGTCAGATATTACGCATTCATATTGCAAGCTAAGAAATTTGGCACATTTAGTTGTGAACCTTGTCGCAAATTCATTTCTAAAACTATCAAAAAAGTACAGCAAATTTCAAAGAGTCAAGAAGAGCTTGAAGACGAATTGTTTCCTTGTTTGAGTGGATCAGGAAAATGCGTTGTACCACCAGTTCTAAGGTAAGAAAAAAATTAAAATTAAAGTACTCTAGGGTGCCTAATAGTGGTATGGTGCCAAAATCGTAGGGGGTCCTAATAATCGTCCAATAGGGAATTTTCTTTATTGATATTAAAATAGAATGAAATATTTGTTTTATAAAGCTCTTCACTATGCTAATAAACAGTTAATTTTAGGTTTGAAAAATTCTGAATTTTTGATATTTTTTTCGCTGAACCTCAACCCTCTCAGCTAAATTTTTTTCTTTTTTTAAATAGTAGGGGTTCTAATAAAACCGTGCAACAGGGAAAATATTTTGCGTAGGGACTACTACTATTAGGCACCCACCTAACTCGAAAATGGACTTTTAATCGGACCTCACTGTCGAGAATGGAGACTTAGATTTTTGAAATCTGCATGACGAGAGCTTTCAAACGAGCTATTACACGAGCTCATAGAATTGCGAGTTGCTGAGATACTCAGATCTCAGTTACTAAAAGCATTAATGAAAATGTCACCAGATGGCGCTAATGAATCGTTGTAGGGTTCAAGGAAGTAAGTATGCAAAATATTACAGCATCAGCTTTTCTCAGTTTGGAGCTACATCAATTTGAATTTCTTGAGATCTATCGTAATTTTAAGTGGTTATTGCTTCAAACTGAGAAAAGCTGAGACTCTAATATTTCATATGCATGCTTCCCTGACCCATTGGAAGATTCATACCCAAAATTAGCGCCATCTGGTGACATTTTCATTACTGCTTCTAATAACTGAGAATGAGTATCTCAGCAACTCGCAATTCTATGAGCTCGTGTAACAGCTCGTTTGAAAGCTCTCGTCATGCAGATTTCAAAAATCTAAGTCTCCATTCTCGACAGTAAGGTTCGATTAAAAGTCCATTTTCGAGTTGGGTGCACCCTAGAGTAGCGTTCTTAGCATTCTATTGAATACAGAAGAATTAATAAAAAGAACTTTTGCAGCGTGTGTCGTCTGCTACTAAAAAATTTAAAGAATTTATGCAGGAGGAGAAACTAGACCTTATGTTGCTCATTTCCCTATACCATTTGTGTTTTTGTTACTTTTTAGGTCTGTTGGTCCTCAGGCTTTACAGCAGCAGCCTCGTAAAAAGGCTGAAAATGAGAGCAGATGTCAAGCCTGTTGGCTCAAGCTGTGTCTCTTAGGCTATAATTTAGAAGCAGATTTATACAACAAACTTAGAGGACGGTTGCCCATCGTTTTTCATGATCTGTTACCGGATGACTCAGACCGGATTTCCAAGACATCAAACCGAGGAGAAATCCTACAATTTCATAAGGCCACGCCTCTATCAAGGCCTCTATTCGAGGGTTTTGGTGAAGTGACTTCTATCCCCATCACTAAAAGTGAATCTACAATGAGTCCGAAAAATAAGGTGAAAGCACCTGTGGTTATAGAAAGGTTACCAAATGGGTGGTCGAAAAAGGCCGTGAAACGGCGAGGGAAATGGGAGACTGTCCTTGTGACTCCCGACCAAAGGACAGTGAAAAATCAGCTTGAATTGAAATTGTACATTGCCAAATCAGGTGCTGTGATTGATGCCAACTTGGTCAACTTTTCTATGCCCAAACGGACGGCTAAAATGGACAAGAAGTTATTGCTTTCTAATACCATTGAAGCAGCAGCTACTGTGACTCCATTGAAGTTGCAAAGCTGCAAAAGTGATACAAGTAGTCCAGCCTCTAGTTCCTCGCCAGGCTCTTCAGTCAAAAGGACTTACCAAAAGAAATCAGTGATTCTTGTGCCTAGAAGCTCCAGAAGAGATGTCAAGCTTCCGCAGAAATACAGGCAGGATGAACAGGATGAACAAATCAGTCCTAACAAACCTATTGTGCCAAAAATCAAGGATCAGGAATCTCCTAATATTGGTAAGTTTGTCACAGTGTTTGAAAATCAAAATTTTTCACACTGTTCGAAATCTTCATTTTTTTGTCCAATAATTCAACTTTGATTTCCAATTGTCGATCTTTTTTGGGTAAAAACTCGTGAAAATGTTGTGGTTTTGGACTTTTTAGCTGTTGACAACTTTGATTTCACGAGAAAAATTGTCAAAAAAAAATTTAGTGAAAAACTCGTGAAAACGTTGGAGTTTTGTCAGAATGAATTTTTGGACAAAAACTTTTCGAATAGTGTATAATGGTGTCGCATTTTCCTCCAATTTACTTAGCTTTACATTATTACACTAAAGTGCATCTTTTTTATTTACCTTTATTTTTTTCTTACAGAAGTTTGCGAGGAAGAAATCGAGGTAGAAAAAGAAGTATCAACATTACCTAGAGTAGCAATGCTTGAAGGAGAAGATCAACCTACCCAAGAAGAGCTACGAGTTGCCATTTTGCAAGAAACAGCAGTCGTCGCAGTCAAGTCTCAAGTAGTGCACTCCTCTCAAAGATCAAAATCCATCAAAGAATTATCTAAAATGGGCGTAGGTACATTTAGTATTGACGAAGACACAGCTAAAAATCTAGTGTCTGGTCGCTTTGTCAAAAAAATCAAAGTCAAACGATGTGGACAATGCAAAAATTGCCGTAAGCGAAATTGTCGCGAATGTGTGGCTTGTCTGGACATGCCCAAGTATGGAGGCCAAGGCCAACTTAAACAGGCATGCATTCATAGACGGTGTACCGATCCGGCGGAATCTCGGTATTCAACTCAAACCAAACCGGTGTTAAATCATGATCTCAGAGATGAAGATATTATCGAACCTATGGAAACAGTTTCCATGGAAAAAGTCCAAGCTACTGAAGAGTCCAAGGACGCGGAAATGATGGAGGATGACAATGATGATGAAGTCGATAATCCATTGAATCAGAAAGAAAGTGATATGATGCCCAGGATTCCGGTACCTCCGAGAAGTAATCAACGGCCGAAATATTCTTACAGGTAACAAAATAAAGTCTTATTTTTTTTTTAAGACTGTAGACTAGGGCTGCATCCCGGGAATTTCCCGAAAACTTCATTCCCGTTGGTTCCCGGATTTTTTTCTTTCTTTTTGCTGTGAGTGAAAAATTCCTCAATTTCATTCAGTTTTGGATATTTTTCTTTGGGCTTAGAATCAAACTTTAATTTCAAAAACGATAGTACATATCAAAGTTTTGAAGTTCCTGGGAATCACGGGAAATTAGCAGCCCTATCGTTAACATTGTTATACAGAACAGATTTGCCCGTTTCATCTAATATCAGCGATATCAATCTAATGCAATTTTCGAGCCGCACCTTTTTGGCCTTTTACTTTAGTATAGGAGGCCTTTAGTATCCTTAAAGAGGTGGCAGTGAAGCGCGTATTGATGCATTGATATCTCTTAAAAGTCCAGTTCCAATGGCCCTTCTTTATGTTTTATAGCGCTCTAATAGCCATGGCCATCCAGAACTCTCACGGTCAAAAAGCCAGTTTGGGTGCAATTTATGATTGGATCCAAGATGCATTTCCCTATTTCGCCGGTATTGATAAGACCGGATGGCAAAACTCCGTACGGCACAATCTGAGTTTGCACAAGTTTTTCTATCGAACGGAAAACCAATCGGCAAGAAAAGGTGGCGGCATTTGGCGGATTGACAACAAATATGCTATAGGTAAATAATCTCAACTTTTTTTCTTTTAAATGTTCATTTTGCAATAATCTTTTGATATTTCCAGGAGCCTTCAGAAAAGTTACCAAAGCCCCACAAAAGCCCAAATCAGTCAAAGCCAACGATTCTTTCTGGGAACCAGACAACGATACCTACGTAGATCAAGTATCCTCTCCAGGTCCTTCTAGCAAAATTCTTTCGTTGCCCAAATGTCCCAACAATCTGGAATTACCAAGCAAACCTCCTCAACCCAAAGAGCTCAGATTAGCAAAAGATGAGAGGCGCCAAAGCATTGAAGAATTCATTGAAATGGGCCTTTCAAATCCTACTTCACCCACCAAAGTCTACATTGAGGCTCTAGATCAAATTCCCCTACCTCCCGTGGAATTGGGTACTCGGGATAGCAAGAAAATTGTTATCAAAGTTGATGATTTGGATAGTCTGAAGAAGGGAAAGTCTAGCGGGAAAAGTTCTGTTACTGTCGTTACTTCAAACATTGGCGGCGGAGAGCAAGAGACATTTTTGGGCTCTACTGATTACTATGAAGCTTATGATCCCGAAGAAGTTTCAAAGTCTGGCCAGGCTGTAATTACGACGGAGACCATTCCTGTTGAAGCCATTTGCTTTCTATGTGGATCTGCAGGTTAGTCTATAAAGTTTTCTTCCCTCTTAAAAGGCTGCTGCTTTCTCTTTTTGCTGCCATCTGATTTACGAACCTTTTATTATCCTTTTGTGTTGCACTTTTCGAGTCGAGGAGGAGAGGCAGGAAAAACTAAGGAGATCTGGAGAACCACTTGCTTCCACTTTTTAAGCGCGAGCATCAATCGCTCTTTATCAAATTCAATTTTGTCCAATTTTCAATTTTGTCCGATTTTCAATTTTGTCAAATTTTCAATTTTGCCCAATTTTCAATATTGCCCACTATTCAATTTTGTCCATTGTCCAATTTGTGAATTTTTGTTTGATTGGTTTGATTACATTTCTTTCTTCAAAATAATCTACAGGTGAAGAAGAAATGCTTTTATGCAAAGCCTGTTGCGAGCCCTACCACCCTTTCTGTCTGAATCCCGAGGAATTGCCACAAACGTCGGAAGCCGAACTCAATTGGCTTTGTCGTAAATGCATTCAATGTCAAATCTGCGGTCGCAACCAAGGCGAGCGGATCCGTTGTTCCCAATGCACTCATGCATTTCACACCATTTGTTTACTACCAAGTCAGCAAAAAATGGTAGAACAGCAGACCAAAACCGCCTGGAAATGCCCTACTTGTCTCCGGTGCTCAAGTTGTGATGTGGCCAATGTGGCTCATTTTGATCCAGAGGAAAATATTCCACTTTGTGACTCGTGTTGCTTGCAAAAGAAGAAAGGCAGTTTTTGTCCGCTTTGTGAGAAGTGTTATGATGACAATGACTATGAAACGAGAATGATGGAGTGTGCCACTTGTGGTGGATGGATACATGCCAAATGTGAAGGAGTGGATGCGGAAAAGTATCAGATACTTAGTTATTTGCCAAATGATGTCGAGTATAGTTGCAAGTAAGCTACATTATGAAATTCACAAAATAATTTTGATTAGAGTTTTCATGCCAAAATAATGACTATGATCCGTCGTAATATGTATTTGAAAAATGCACTGTAATAAGATTTTTTTTGCGCGTATGATTAGATGTGAGACACCTGTACCCAAATGCAATTTGGACCTGGAGGGTCTCTTAGGCCAAAGCGTGGCCATAGCCGTCGTGGAAGACCCAGGAGCAGCAACTTCATGTAGTCCAATGCACGATGCCAAAGAATTCCAAACCTTGTCAGAATCTACTTTAGACACTAATTTCATAGAAGCTTCACTCATTGATGAAGTCGTCGAATTTGTTGATGTACCCACTGATGTACATCCTATAGTCGAGGTAAGCTGTGGTACTTCCTGTTGTCCCTTGTGTTTTATGTATTTTTTTGGATTTGTGGTGGTGGTTCAGAAGAGGTCTTTGAAGCATTTGTAATACATATCTGAAAAGTGTGTCTAAGACTATCATGGAAGTATTACAGCTTACTTGCAAACTTGTTTTCTTCTTTCCCTGTCTTGGACAATTTTTCAGATATGACAAAGAAGAAGATCCTCAAAGACCTCTTGACTGACAATAATAATTGACTCTTTTTTCACACTATTCGAAAAGTCAAAATTTTGTCCAAAAATTAATGTTGACAAAATCCCAACATTTTCACAAGTTTTTCACTCAAATTTAACAATTTTCGTGAAATCAAAGTTGTCAACAGCTAAAAAGTCCAAAACCACAACATTTTCACTCGGGAAATCAAAGTTGAATTTTTGGACAAAAAATGAAGATTTCGAACAGTGTGTTTTTTATCAACGTTGCAAAATTCCGCATTAAATGTCGCAATGCTGCAAGGCTAGTTCCCTTATTTTGACAAATTACAATCATTTGCAGGAAATGCCTCAACACTGAAGTTCCACCACAATGGAAACTCGCTATTTTAGCAGAATTAAAGTCCGGTTTGTCTACAGTCCTTCAATATTTATCTGAAAAAAATTCAAGTCACCAAGAACAGCAACAAAATCCAATTGATCATGTAAAACGCCAACTTTTCGAAGTGGAGCCAAAAGAAGAAAGTGAAAGTACCAAAAAATGTTCTGTGGTTGTCACAGATGTCCGGAAACATCCTTGGTGGGGCCCAAAAGTTCGTCAATTATCCGGTGAAAAAACCGTCATTATCCCCAAAATTCTCAAAAGAGCCCCCATCTCGATCTCACCTTTAGATACCATGTCCAAGAATTTGCATAGTAATGTGTACACCAGTGTCTTGAACTTCCATTTGGAGGCCCAAAAAGTCTGCGCCAAATTAGAACTGATGCAAGACTATAGTGAAATTATGAACAAAACTTTCCCCTGGTTTCATTTGCAAGACCCTTTGGCACATTATGAGGGGTTGACCATTGAAGATGATTTACGCAAACCGCCCAATGTGGACCATTTTTATGCCAAAAGAACCATAAAAGGGCAGCAGAACGACGAGGATTGGAGTAGCAAGCTAAGGAGTTGGAAAAAGGTAAAAGTGCCGTTTATGGTAAAGTATATGAGTCGTGAACATGCCTTTCTTTCTTCTTTTCTGCAAATCACAAATTGTCACATTTCATACTAGGGTTTTTTTTTGTCAATTTTTTTGCAAATTTTTATTTACAGTTTTTCATAATTATTTGTTATGTTTTTAATTTGATGTTTTTAAAAAATATTGTTTTTTTTTTATTGAACATGAAATATTTTATGGATTTTCAACTTTTTTTTAAAAAATAGCATCTAACCAATAATCTTTTACAGAGCTGTATCAATAACAAATGCATTGAAGAAATGGAAAGAACCTGTGGCTTTTGCAATAGTCCTGGCGACTCTCATATTTGCGGAAGATTATTACATTTCCGTGATAAAGAGTGGGTCCATGTCAATTGCGCATTGTGGTCTTCTGAAGTTTATGAAGAAGTCGACGGTTCCTTACAAAATGTTGGTCAGGCCCTCTCTCGAGCTTCCAAATTGAGTTGCACTATTTGTTACAAAAAAGGTGCCACCATTGGTTGTTGCGCAGAATATTGCAAAGAAAATTTTCATTTTGCCTGTGGTCAACACCACAATATCAGTTTCAAAGAAGATAAAAATGTCTTTTGCAAAAAACATCAATACTACACTGGTGGAGACCAAAGGGAATTCCAAAGTGCCCGGATTTTAACCATCGATGTGGAAAACGAACAGAAAAAACGGCCTTTAACTCGAGATTTGCGCCTAGTCCAGGTGCAAATTGGACATTTGAAAATCCAAAATTTGGGCTACTTTGCGCGAAATTCAATTGGCAGTGACCATGGCCCAGATTCTTTGATACCCATTGATTACCGCTGTTCAAGACAATTTTGGTCCACTTTAGACCCTTTGAAAAAAGTCAACTACACTTGTCGCACCAAATGGAAGAGAAAGCAAAGCAACAAAATCAAGCAAGTCAACAGAGTTTTTAACCATGAAGAAACTGAAATTCAGACAATTGAAGCTCAATTGTGCACATTGAAAAAAGAACTGCAACAATTAGAAAGTGAGCAAATATCTCAAGTTTGCCATCTAAATAACTCAAATTCGAGGAGGAATATTGTGCTGCCTCCTTATGCAGTCTCCAGTTTGTGGCCCAATTTGACGTACCGAGATTTGCATACAGAATCTGAATCCAAAGATGATCCAAATTATCCAAGAGTTTTTAGAAGACAAAAGCAAAAGCAGCAAAATCAAAGATCTTCAACTCCGATCCATTCCAATAATAGTTCCAATAATTCAACTCCGAACAGATCGCTAAATAAAGCAATTTCCAATACGTTGCTACGATCCCCAGCTTCGAAATTATTAGCAGAAGATTTATTGAGTGCAATCCAAAAAGAGTTCCCAGAGTTGCAACAAGCTCAGGATCCAGATGTCCATATCATCCAGACTTGGTACAACCAAATTAAGAAAATGAAAGTGACTGAAGTACAAATCCAATGCAATTTACCCTTTACGCGGACCAATTTTCAAATGGATGATTTGTGTAGTCAATTCCAAGATGAGAATACTGAGCAAGAATCCGACTGTGAATCTGACACTTCGTATCATGAACTGATAGAATCTGATTTTGCTGATGGTCAAGATGACATGTTGTCTTATGTCATTGATAATCTAAAAGAACAAAACGATCTGGATATCATACAAAAAATCTTGGATGAAACACCAATGGTAGAAGCACAAGAACAGCAGCAAAATAATAATGATGGGACTTGTCTTTCGTTGGAAAGTTCGCCTGATAAGTATGCATATACGCTTCCGGATCCTATTGAAAGTATTGCACAACTTGATGGAAATGATGATGAGGAAAGTCCAAAAAAGGATTTTACCATTGGTAAGAATGTTGTTTGAATTTTCACATGCTTCACAGTATTTGAAAATCACTCATTTCAGATTTTAAAAATAATCGATTTTTCCGTCAAATCACAACATTTGTTTTGATTTCACTTATTGACCGAAGAATTTTCACGAGAAAAATGTCAAAATCAAATCGTTTGATTTTTTCCGTCAAATCGCAACATTTGTTTTGATTTCACTTTTTGACCGAAGAATTTTCACGAGAAAAATTGTCAAAATCAAAATGTTACTTTTGGCGTGAAACTTCAAATGAGGCAATTTTAGTGATTTTCAAACATTTTTTCTTTGAGAATAACTTTTATCTTTTTCGTAAAAAAAAGTTTTCAAATGAAAAAGTTCATCTAAAGATCACCATTTTTCAAAGTCCAAAATGCAGTTTTTCAAATCCCACAATTTCACAATTTTCTGCTCTTTTGCAGCCGGATTGCTAGATCAGCCTAACCCCTTAGCTCCTCAAGCCTTGAATCCAACTTCTAGAAGATCATCATCAGATGAAGATGTCATCTTCGTGACCACCGCAGGACCTTCTCAGCAGCAGCCTTTACCGCAAGCTACTCCACTGGCCTTTGTACCTCAATTACCTCCTCAGCCTCAACCTGTTCAATACGTACAACAGTCTTATCCGGCCAATCCGATGAATTTTGCTCAAGCCTTTCATCAACAAACCGGGCGGACACTTCAATACGTCACCAGTATTCCCATTGCTGCTCCTCCAGGATCCATTGGCGTCAATCCTGGACAAGCTTTCCAATATCCCGTTTTTCACCAGCCTTTGAATTACATGACACCGGCGGGTCATCCTTTTGTTATCAATCAAGGCTTGCCAACTCCAACTCCAAATCTTATTTATGCAGCCTCCTCACAACAGTCTCATATTCAGCCTTCACAAATAAGGCCGCCGCCAATGCAGCAGACATTTCATTTCCCAACGACGCCTTCAAATCCGATTTTCAGGCAGCCTCCCAATGCTCCAGTTGAGAAGAAAATTGCTCGAGTCCAACCTCAAGTTCATTCACAGCAATCAAGTTCAGTAGCCTCGACAAGTAGATCAGGGAAAATTGATCCCATCAAAGCCTTATCCAGCATGGCTAGCCAACCTATGACAAGTACTTCTTCTGCCAACAACTTATCGATATCCCATCAGCATCAATCACGACCTTCTTCCTTGAGTTTGGAAATTCATAATGAACATCAAAGATCCGTCGGAACTCAAGCTAAAATTGGTGCACCGGTCAAGATCATTTCTCCGCGACCTTGGAAATCTCATCATATTGGCTTAAGTATGCAAGACAATATTGCAGGAGGAGGGAACATGAGTTCCGGAGTTTCAACTTCCACTTCCAGGTTTGTCATTTTTTCAGTGCATAATTTTTTTGAACGTTTGACATTCTTTTTTAAAAATTCCATTTTAGACCACCGTCATGTTCTTCCTCAATCCAAGAAATCATCAAAACTCCATCACAAGAACCTGAATTTCTTGGAAGCCATTCCCTAGAAGATCATCGTTATTATTGCTCAAGTCCAGAAGTTCGTGAACATTTCATCTCAGAAAAAGTCGTCGACAACATCAAAATTCGCAAGAAGAAATCCCTACAGAAAAACTCGCTTAAAATTACCTTACAAAAAAATCTTCACAACAACGAATACAAAGTCCAAGAAATGGATTTTCAAGAATCTATTTTAGACCAGGACATGACTCCCAAACAAGTATTGCAAGTTTTGCAACAGAAAAAGAAAGGTCGTGGGTATAAGCGATTGAAAAATGCGGACTTAATTGTGCCGTTAAACAACGGAAAAATTTGCGAATCCCAAAAGGATTTTGTCAACGAAATTTTGCCAGAAAATCAAGGTCCAAAAATCGAGGCTGATTGGTCTTCAAACGATGAATCTGAGAATACCGAAAGTGAAATTATTTATGAGTTGACATCAGATGATGGTTTCAAAGCCTCTTCCAATGACATCAACAAATTGTGGTTGCAAGTCTTCGATGCAGTGTCTGAAGCTCGAATGTTACACGGATTGTCTCCACTAGAGAACAATCCTATGGGTGAAATTGGCTTACAAATGCTCGGATTGACGCATTCAGCAATTCAGTACTTGGTAGAACAGTTACCCGGAGCCCGAGAAGTTGCGGAAAAATACCAATTCAAACATCATCACAAAGGCGAAGAACTCATTAAATTGGAAGATAATCCATCCGGAGCCGCTCGTGGAGAACCCTACAAAGATCGAAAACCACTCGACATGTTCTCCTGGTTGGCTTCGAAACACCGAAAAAGACCGGATTTCTACAGTGCAGGACAAAATCCAGAAACTGAAGTTCAAATTGCGGCCGCTCGACGTGCAACCTCGCTTGACCTCCCTTACGCCATGCGCTTCAGACATCTAGCCAAAAATGCCAAAGAGGCCGTGGGAGTTTACAGGTACTTCAATTTGACGATTTTTTCTTTTCTTTTCTTTTTTTTTTTTTTGACAAAAAGTTTTTTTAATTCTAATTTCACTAATTTGAGATTTCAATTCAATTAACGAATTTTTTTCAAGATTTCGATTTTGCGAATTTGAGATTACCTTCAATTTGACGGGTTTTTTTGCCAAAAAATTTCAAAATTCCAATTTCGATAATTTGATATTTCCCGACAATTTGACGAAATTGTTTTTTTTTCAAAATTCCAATTTCGCGAATGTAAAATCTCCATTCAATTTGACGATTTTTTTATGACATTTCAGGTCGGTAATTCATGGACGCGGTTTATTTTGTAAACGAGAAATTCAAGTTGGAGAAATGGTGATCGAATATGCCGGGGAATTGATACGAGCAATGTTAACGGACAAACGGGAAAAGTTTTATGAAAGCCGTGGCATCGGTTGTTATATGTTCAAAATTGACGATGATACAGTCGTGGATGCTACTATGCGTGGCAACGCTGCCCGCTTTATCAATCATTCTTGCGATCCCAATTGTTACTCCAAAATCGTGGACATTTTTGGTAAAAAACATATCATTATTTTTGCCAATCGAAAAATTATTCCCGGTGAAGAATTGACTTATGACTACAAATTCCCCATTGAAGATGTTAAAATTCCATGCTCTTGCTCGGCACGCAAGTGTCGAAAATACATGAATTAAAAAACAGTGTGCTTTCATTACATGAAAAATCTAAAAAAAAATCAGTAAATATACAAGGACTAAATTTGACTTGTCTCTTATTATTGTCTTTGTTTCTACCAGGATGGCGCTAGGGCTAGAGTATCAATATTTAGGCTTTGGAACTCTACGCTAGAACAACTTGTTGACAGATGAACGATTGACAAAAGGATTTTTTTGCGATTTTCCCTAAAGGTTGGGATTTTTCGTCATGTACCAACTTCTACAGTATATGTACATGTGCATATCCGTTATCCAACGAACGTGCGTAGGAAAGTCGCGCCGGTTCGGACAGACAAGGTCAATGCGGCATAGGATCAGCTGAACGTAGGAAATACGATAAAAACACTCACTTTTTCATTTAGTGTGTGTTTCAATAAGTCAAGATGGAAAAAGTTATCAACCTTGGAATTCCACATATCGGCGAGAAAATATTAGCAAAGATTGACACTGACGATTTAATTCAGTGTCTAGACGTTTCGGAAGTTTGGAAAATTTTTGCTGAAAATGTTTTGCTGAAAAGGTGGAGTGGAAATATCAAAGAGGCCTGCATCACTGGAAAAACAGAAATTGTCAAAATACTTCTTCACCAAAATGGTTCAAAAACTGAATTGAATACAACAGATGTAAATGGACGGACTGTACTTATGTTGACTTGCATAAAAGGACACAAAGATGTTGCCAAATTACTCATTGATCATTCAGTTGCGTTAAATACAAAAGCAAATAATGGATTGACTGCATTTGATTATGCTTGTAGAGGTAAAAAAACAGAAGTTGTCAAATTACTCCTTGATTATTCAGCCATGAAGCAAATCGAGTTGAATCACAAAGAAAATCTTCATGGACGAACCGCTTTTGTGTCTGCTTGCGAAAATGGAGACAAAGATGTTGTTAAAATACTACTTGATTATTCGGGCAGTAATCACATTGATTTCAATGCCACTGACCATTTTGAACGCACTGCATTTATGTTGGCTTGTTGTAATGGACACAAGGATGTTGTCAACTTACTCCTTGATTATTCAGCCAGTAAAAAGATTGATTTGGAAGCCAGAAGTGATAATGGATGGACTGCATCTAAATGGGCTTCTATGAGTGGACAGAAAGAAGTTTTTGAATTACTTACCACGGCTCGGCAAAAGCAGTTGAATGAGGGGTAGGAAAGTTCAAGAGTTCTACATACCCCTTCACAAAGCTACAGTTTTTGTCCTTGTTATTTTTTTGGTACACTATCTACTATGTAGGTGGGCCATGTTCAAAGTGTTCAATTGATCAACAAATGCAAAAAGACATCTTGTTGACAGATAGAAAAATAAACATTTTCTCGATCAGAGTTTAAAAAACTCCACAGTTTCTTGAGAGTCGGCAAAGCGTTAAGAAAGTCAAAAATTCACAACTGGAAACTACGGTTTCTCGAACCTATAATCAATGTATTGTCTTCTCCTTGTATTCTTCATCATGCATCATCATATTGAGGCTGGAACATATAAGGCTAATTCAAATTTTGCAAATGTTTCTAATCCACGAATCAGAATACGTAAGATAATTATGAATTATGAAATGTTCAATAATGACATCTTTTATCCTTATGTTTAGTTGTCAGAATGAAGGAAACTGCCAATCCGATTTTTGATGAAACTCTCTTGAGGACAACTATGTTGAAGGTTACAATAAAGAAGAAGATCAAAGATCAAGCTTATATTGAAATGATGAGAAAAATTCAATGTCTATGGTTAAATGCGGATTCCAGCTTGTGCGACCTTCCATCTAGTGGCCTTTACCGGCCTTTACGTGGTCTATAGGGAATGATTTGGTAATAACTAAAACCTGGTCCGAATAAGCGTTCCATATTGGAACAACAATGAAAGGAAAAGACTGTATATGTATATGTATAATGCGTGTCGAAAATTAAAAAGATTCACGTGTGTTACTTTGATTTATTTTTTTTAGTTTTGAAAATAAATCCTTGTTTTTTTAAAGCTTGTCTAAACAACCGATTTGCTCAATGATTTTCTACGCGTTAGCATTCATGTCATTATTAATGTCTTACACATTGGGCATCGGTGATGTTTGTATCGGAGACTATCATTGTCCACCTAACGAAAAATGTATTAAAACATCTGAATCCAAATTGAAGAAATGCGTTAGCCTTGGACCAGTTTCCCCTTGGCCTACTGATCAGAAACCCTGTACAAGGAATCGTGACTGTGACATATGGCGTTTAGAATTATGTATTCATGGTTCATGTATGACGTTGAAAGAATATTTCGAGAAATAAATCATCAAAAATCTTCATCAATGCTTTTTCTACCTTTCTTATGTAATCCAAAGTGAGACTGTTTTGTTCATTTCAGAACATAGTGACATATATGACATCTGAGAATCGGACAATAAATCATTGTTTGCAATAGCTTCTTCAACATCAGTTCCGGAATGATTCATCAAGCATTCGCACTGACTTTACTTTTAACAGGGACTTTGTCCTTAGATCCTACGGGAAAATACTGCTCACTTCAGTTGGATCCTACTGGAAAATACAACTGCAATGCTGGGGAGTCATGCATACCGGTGCCAGGTACAGAATATGGACGGTGCGAAGGGGGTTACCTTCCACCCATAATTAGGCCACCAGTACCCCACTGCCTAGAATTGGATCCAACTGGAAAGTACAGTTGCAACGCTGGTGAAAAATGCGTCAGGAAGGACCCAAATAACAATTTCGGAAGGTGCGAACCGGATCTTGACCCTACCGGAAAATACTGCCTACAATTGGATCCAACTGGAAAATACAGCTGTAATTCTGGTCAAAAATGTCAACAGATGCCAGGATCGACATATGGTAAATGTGTACCCGATCTGGATCCTACTGGGAAATACTGCATAGCAGGATGGAAGCCGCCAGTACCTAGAGAGGGAAGATTTCAGCAGTTGGATCCAACTGGAAAATACAGCTGTAATGCTGGTCAAAAATGTCAACAGATGCCAGGATCACAATACGGTAAATGTGTACCCGATCTGGATCCTACCGGAGTATACTGCGTTGAGGACGATCAATGTAGAAACAATGAAAAATGTGGCGCTTCAGGAAACACAGCTTATGGGTATTGCGTACCCGAATTGGATCCTACTGGTAAATATTGCGCTGGGAGCCGTGATTGTCGTTGGTACCTTTTGGAGAAGTGTGTCAATGGTGAATGCCAAAAAGTCATTGACTAAAGCCATTTTCAATTAGTTATGCTAATAAAAGTTGGCCTTGAAAATTGACCATAAATCTTTGTTGTACCTATTGCGGATTCGTATTTCATTATGATATACATCAATGTATTGGGCTTGATTTTGCTTTTAAGAAGTACTCTGGGCTTCAACCCTGACGATTATATAAAGTACTGCTCGGAGCAAAGTCAATGTGGAACCGGTGAAACCTGCAAAGCAGTAGCAGGTTCTCCTTATGGACAATGCCTACCACATTTTGGATCTGTATCATACTGCATTGAGGACGATCAATGTAGAAACAATGAAAAATGTGCTGCTTCAGGAAACCCAGCTTATGGGCAATGCAAACCCGAATTGGATCCTACTGGAAAATATTGCGCTGGGAGCCATGATTGTCGTTGGTACCTTTTGGAGAAGTGCGTCAATGGTGAATGCCAAAAAGTCATTGACTAAAGCGATTTTCAATGCAAAATGCTATTAAAATAAAATTGACCATAAATCTTTGTTTTATCTCTAAAACATTACTGCTTCGTTCAACGTTATGATTTGCATCAATGTATTGTCATTGGGTTTACTTTTAACCGGCACTTTTGGCCTCAACCCTGACGAATACCCAAATCCGAGAAGATACTGTCTAAGGGGGTGGAAGCCACCTGTACCTGGTCGACAGTTGGATCCAACTGGAAAATACAGCTGTGATGCTGGTCAAAAATGTCTACCCAAAAATGGGTACATATGGGGTATATGTGTACCCGATCAGGATCCTACCGGACCTACCGAAGTGTACTGTCTACTAGTAGGGTGGAAGCCGCCAGTACCTAGAATTCAGCGGTTTTATCCAATTGGAAGATACAGCTGTAAGGCTGGTCAAAAATGTCAACAGATACCAGGGTCACAATATGGCAAATGTGTACCCAATCTGGATCCTACTGGAGTATACTGCATTGAAGACGATCAATGTAGAAACAATGAAAAATGTGGTGCATCAGGAAATACAGCTTTTGGGAATTGTGTATCCGAATTGGATCATAGAGGAAAATATTGTGCTGGGAGCCGTGATTGTCGTTGGTACCTTTTGGAGAAGTGTGTCAATGGGGAATGCCAAAAAGTCATTGACTAAAGCGATTTTCAATGCAAAATGCTAATAAAATAAAATTGACCATAAATCTTTGTTTTATCTTTAAAAAAACATTACTGCTTTGTACAACGTTATGATTTACATCAATGTATTGTCATTGGTTTTATTTTTAACAGGCACTTTTGGCCTCAACCCTGACAAATACCCAAATCCGAGAAGATACTGCCTAAGGGGGTGGAAGCCACCTGTACCTCACCGACAGTTGGATCCAACTGGAAAATACAGCTGTGATGCTGGTGAAACATGTCAACAGATACCAGACTCACAATATGGACAATGTGTACCCGATCTGGATCCTACTGGGAAATATTGCTCTGATCAAAGTCAATGTGGAACCGGTGAAATATGCAAACCGGTAGCAGGTTCACCTTATGCAAAATGCCAACCATATTATGAACAAACTACTACTTGGTGTGTTGAGGATGATAAATGTAAAAGCCATGAGAAATGTGCTGCTTCAGGAAACCCAGGCAAAGGGATATGCAAAGCCAAAACAGATCCTGTTGGTAGATTTTGCTTCAGAAACCGTGATTGTCGCTGGTACATTTTGGAGAAGTGCAAAAATTGGGAATGTACCAAAGTCATTTCAGGTTAAAATTGATCAACGTTTTTGCAAATAAAGGTTCACCCCGAAAATTGACTATAAATCTTCGTTTCAAAAACTATAAAACATTACAAAGAGATACATATTTGATTATGATTTGCATGAAAGTATTGACATTGGTTATGTCAGTAAGTGGCACTTTTGGCATAAACCCTCCAATCCCAAAATACTGCCTAGGAGAGTGGAAGCCTTCAATACCCAATATTTTTCGACGGATGGATCCAACAGGAAAAATAAATAAGTTTTGTGATGCTGGGGAAACATGTCAACAGATACCAGGCTCACAATACGGACAATGTGTTCCCGATCCGGATCCCACTGCGAAATACTGTTCTGACCAAGTTCAATGTCTAACAGGTGAAACATGCAAAGCGGTAGCCGGTTCACCCTATGGACAATGCACACCTCGGTATTGCCGTAGTGATGATGAATGTGAAAGCAATGAAAAATGTGCGTCCCTAGGAATCCTATCTAAAGGGATATGTAAACTCAAATGGGATCCTACTGGAAAATATTGCCGAAGGAACCATGATTGCCGCTGGTATATATTGGAAGTCTGTCATCGTTATGAATGTACCAAAGTCATTTCCGGTTAAAGTTGTAAACTTTTTTGCTGATTAAAAGTAAACATTAAATAGGACACAATTAATCTTTGTTTCATCACAAATTCAATATGAATTATGCTTAAGACATTATTATCATTGACTTCACTTTTTGTGACGTGTGCAATTGGTCTTCTTTGGGAATATACGAGTTGCGAGAGGACACGTGACTGTAAATGGTATCTCGGAGAGAGATGTGAGAAGCAAATATGGGACAATCCAGTTGTCGGAATATGTGTATTTTTTTGGGAAAGCCATCTCTGAAAGTCAACCTGTTCATGGATCTTCTGAAAAACGCTGAATAATTAATTTTCAATTTTGACATAAAAGCTGTTGCTAATAAAACTCTTTGGTCATTGGTCGAAATTAGTTGAACTTAAGACTGAAATCCTGGAAATTGAACTTTGGACGTGCAATCAAGACTTTTCATTAAACGCAAAGTTTTTTAAGAAAACTCACTCAACCTTTGATGCAAATAAATCACAAAATCGACAATTTTGAAATTACATTTTTTGACAATGATGCACGTTGAGTCGTTCACGATGATGATGTCTTTCCAGATTTTTGCTTGATAAACTTTTTTGGCAGTTTTTTAAAAGGTCCCACAAGAAGTGTCTAACTTGCCTCTTCAAAGTGGCCTTTATAAAAGACCACTACTCACTACTCTCTGCTCTATAACAGTTTGAAATCACTAAATTAGCAATAAATTAAAACCCAAAAAACATTGCCTAAAAAATCGCTAGCAACATCGAGAAACCGAGAAAAAATATTTGACAATTTATTTCGCGTTTTTTGACAGGGAAACGAGCAACCGGTGGAGGCCTCGATTTAGGAGCCGGAGGCTTCGTCTAAGGCCTAAGCGAAAGAAGGGACGTTCTACTAAATATATTGCACATACTTAGAAACCATTTTTCAAGCTCAATCATTATTTATTTTACCAGTTCTATGGTAATATCTTGTTTTTCTTCATTGTCTCTTCGTAGATCGTTATAATCCACAATTTTGTATATAACATAAGGACTGATGCATGTCCTTTCAATGGAGGGAAAGCAACATTTGTCGTCATAGTGAAACAAAATCAATATCATCAAATAGGCCAAAATCTGCAAGCTTGAGCAAATTGCCGAATTGAAAATTGCATTTGGTGCTGATCCATCGATGAACAGTTCCAAAATCCAAATTCCAGCATTAGTACAAATCAAAGAGGTAAGAAAATTGATACATGTCATTTTCTTGGTTACCAAAACATATTTGGAATAATTTTTTCGAGTGTCAAAAATATCTCTGAAGTTCATATAATTTCTTGACTTGTTGTCAATTTCTTCAATACCGATTGTAAACGGACTTATCAAGGAAATCATCAACACTCCTGGAAACTTACACAAAAGTTGTACAATAGTGCAAAACTTGAATTGGCACAACAGAGGTACAATAACCAAAAGTAATTGAGGTACCATGCATAGTGCAAACCAGGTCAAAATGAGATAACCAACTCCTTCTTCAAGTTGGTTAAACTGAGTTAAACTGGAAAGCAACCACCAATGTCTCCCAAAGAAAGTTAGCAAACCAATCATTGAAATGGTCAAGACTGGACCCCAAAGTCTTTGGTGAAAAAATCCATCTGTTTGGTACAATCTAATAGGTCCATACAGAAGGTACCTAGCCAAACCATTATTGGCCGAAACCAAAGACAAAACCAATGAAAAGGCCACAAAAGAGGGATGAACATTCAATTCTGCAGCAACTCTAACGATTCCATTTGATTCTGCAGTGCTCAAAAGGCATATAAAAATACCTTGAATGATAATTTGTGATTTAGAATTGATGAATGGTTCCACATAGCAAATGGCGGTTCTCAAAGCTAATTTCTTGTTTCTGGCTTTGTTTTCTTGTTTCTTCAATGCAAAGTGGAGAATTCTGCACACTCTGTAAGCCGGCCACAAATTGAAAATAACCAAGATGAAGGTTGAGAGTCTCTTGAAAGAATTTTTTTCAGTCTTGTACCAATGAGGTAAAGTAAATAGAACCGTTGACGTTAGTGGTATGAACATCAGTTGGCCCAACAAAACAACTTGAGGAGTGGATCCATGGCTCACTAAGATACAAGCAAAAACAAAGTCAATGTAAATATCCAATGTTGGTAAGATGAGTGAGAAAATAATCAATAGAAAATAATTGAGTGGGTTGAATTTGGAAGCAGCCATTTTTCTACGCAAGTATTGAACTTTTGTTGTCTTTTTTTCCTAGATCTGCTGTTGAGGCGTACTTAGCAGGATGCCGCAAGCAACGCACCGGCAGCTATATCTAGCCAAAAAAGTGACTTCTTGTCTGACTTGTCAGCTTGCCAGACCAAGTGTAGCTACACTATACTACAAACAGGTTTTTATTTTACAACTATGTAGTTATGTACTCGCATTTTTCGGCCTGTACACAAGGCACCCCCCAACCTCATCTTACTATATTCCTGTTGTACAGACGTGGAGGTCGTGGAGGTGTTGATTGCGCATGCAAAGTTTCATCATCATAGGTCGAGGGAGTTGGAGAGGGGGGAGTCAGACTCTTTTGAGTTGCATCATGACGGTTCATTGGCGACATCTAGCATAATTTGATCAAGATTTTCAAGCACTGTGTATCATTTCTCTTTGTTTTTTTGGCCTTTAAAGTAGATGATGCGCCTCGCCTCTTTTTCTCTTTCTTAATAAACCTCCGAGGAGATGGCCTCGGCACTACCAGTTGCTTCTTTCTTTGAAAAGCGATCAAAGGCAAAATCAGAACAAGGAAAATGGGTTTCACCAATTATTTCCCATTTTTGTTTTTTCTTTTGGCAATTGCCACTACAAGTGTGACAAGCTCAGCCTCAGAGTTATGTTCCAACGTTGAAATGGAACGTGTACGAGTTGAATATTCCACCTGTACTTCCAGAATCCGACATGCGTTTCTACCTACTGCAATTTCAGTGCAACATAACTTGAAAAATGTGGACGATGTCTGCAAAATCGTCAATGAAACGGTTTTTGGCTGTGGAAAAGTCTATGAAAAATGCTTTGATGATGAAGGAGCAAAGTACGTTTGAATTTTCACGCTAAAAACGCTAAAACATTTTTTTTTTTCAATTTCCAAACATTTTTCAGAGCTATGAGACATCTACAATTAAAAATCTTCTCAGAAGTCTTTGCCAAAGCTCACAAAATGGAAAAGTTAATAAATCAATGCAAAGTGGTCAAGGATTTCAAAGCCAAAGAAGGCAACTTTTCAGCTTGGAGACCGATCAAATGTGAACAAGAGGTTGCGGTCAACAGAACTGAACAGTAAGATTTTTTGAATAAGATGATCGAATAAAAACCTTTGAAAAACTTTGTTTCAGATATCATGAGTGCATTGATCAGGTAAATATCAATATGACCAACAGAATCATTGATGAACCTGATGTCTCAGCGAGTGGAATCTACGATTTGCTTTGTGATGGGATGCATGACATTGTGGTCAAATGTTCGATCATACTGGCGGATTGTTATGGACCTGAAGATATGCTTGATATGAGAAATGGTCAATTAAAGTTGACTCAAAAAGTAAGTGAAACTGTTCCAATTATAAACTTTTTTTGACAAACACTTCTTCTGTTTTCTACTTGAATAAATTACTGAAAAGTAGGTATTAAATATCCCCTTAAGGTATCATCTCATCGTCTGCTTCTAATCTCAGATTTTGTTTCATTTTGGCCACCATTTCATGAAACATACTCTATTTAGTCTGCCTAATGTAGGTGCCTAATAAGGAAAACGAGCCAAAAACATTGGTGGCCAAGGTGCGAGGACATAAAAGTTTGATATGTACATATTGCCTTTTCGCAGATTTTCTTTGATGTTTTGAAGATGACCAATCAAGAGGAATTGAAAAATTTCTTGGGCATAAGGCAATGTGAATCTCTGGCCCGAATAGGTTACCTAATGAACAAGAATGAATCATCGTCCATCCAGCATCATCAAAAATCAACTTTCATCATCCTCAGAATATTGTCCACAGTTCTACTCTCTACTCTATTGCGTAGCCATCTAACTTTGGACACCTAGACGTTTTTACAGTTGTCAAACCACTCAAATCAGGTTAATCTCTCTTCATTTTGTCATTTAAAAAGTTTAATGGCGAAGAAATAAAAGCACTCAGCGGATCATCATGAATAAATTCGTGACATTGGAGAATGGAGACCGATCGTTGAAACGTGTCATTTTCGTAACTATACAACAACCTAATTAAAGTACAAATTACCATCTATCTATCTAGAGCACAGATTAGTTTAGAAAGATAAATGAATGAATAGTAGGGGTGGAACGAGCCGGAGATTTTCAAGCTTCAAGCTTCTCAAGCTTTGCATTATCAAGCTTCGAGTCAAGCCAAGCCAAAGCTTGATTTTGAGGTTCAAGCTTCAAGCCTAATTCAAGCTTTTGCAACATTAGTGTTTCGTTATCTACTTTGTCTGTACGTCTGAAATAAACACAAAATCTTAAAGAAATATTCGAATTTCACCACTTTTACAATTTTGCATATGTCAGATGCACTGACAAAGTTGAAAACGAAGCACTTTTGTTGCAAAAGCTTGAATTAAGCTTGAAGCTTGACCGAGCTTGAGCCAAAAAGTCAAGCCAAGCCAAGCTCAAGCCTAGGCTTGAATAAGAATTTCAAGCTTCAAGCCTCCAAAAGCTTGGAAAAATCGATCAAGCCCAGCCAAGCCTAGGCTCGTTGCACCCCTAATATGTACGTATTCAAACTGTCTCGGTTGTGGGAGGGGGAGGGTAAAACCGACATCTTTGTCTTTGTCTTCATCATGGAATGCTTCCCTTTTGATGCACATGATTGATTACTGATTAGCTCCAACAATTCCAGTGAACCATAACAATGTGGAGCAGACCTGTGTCCATTCATTGAATTCAATAAGTGCCAATTACTTTGTTTACCTGAGTCCCATTGCGATGATCGTCAACACAACTTCTCCAGCAACAAAGAAGAACTCAATTACAATGCCACAAAATACTCGATGACTTTGTCCCACAGATTCCAAAGCTAAAATAAATCCAGTTTGAAAAGCTCCAGCTTGTCCCAAAGCAGCAGTAGTATTGAAAATCAAATACATCCAAAAATCCACAGACACAGCTTCCATAAATCCGGATACCACGGAAATGGCTAAACAAGACATCAAAACATGTCTTCGTCCATACTTATCAGCCAATAGTCCACAACTCATGGCTGCAATCATAATTCCCACAAAACTCATGGATTCCACTAATGGAATCTTCCATTCTCCTCCACAAGACAGACCAAATTCAGATATCAAAGTTGAACCATAATACTCATGGTCATAGAGAATTTCAGAACAACTTTTCTGTTCATTTTGATCAAAATTGTCTTTGGAACAAGTGCTATTGGTAATATTCAAAAATGTATACTCTTTACATTTAGAATATTCTCCTTTTCCATCATGGTCAAATGGTATGGAAAAGTTGATGAATCCATGGGTAAATGCATCTTGGTATTCTGGCAATTCAGGGTTATCACAAGAAGGAACAAAACAACGTTGTTTTGGTATAGCTGCGGAAAATACCACACTGAGTCCCAAGCATGTTGTAAAAATGATTGGAATGCATACTGAATAGTAAAGAACTTTTTGGAACTTGCCAAAGTTTCCAATTTTGTCCAAGACAGAATCAAAATCCACTGGAATTATTTCTTCCTCTGGCGAAGTTGTTGTCATGATGATTCTTGAATTAGGTAGGAGTTTCTTGAGCTTCTTTGATGAAAAGTGACATCTCAAGATGTTTTGTTTTGATTGTTTTTCAGCTGATTTTATGCTTGTCTTTGTGGTGGAATCACCAAACCTTTTTTAAATCAACTGGTGAAGGTATGGATTGTAGTCTTGTATAGAATCTGGTGCCCAGTTCCAAAAGACTTTTTTGAAGTGGACTTTGATTTTAGGGTTGAAGCACAGAAACATCAGAGGAAAGATCAAACCCATACCCAACCTAAGAGGCAACCAAAGCAGCAAAACTTGATCTGCAGTATCAGGAGCTGCACCTCCAGTTATGATTTTTGGCAATCCAGCTGTACAAACAAACAGGGTCAATGCGCTTAACAACTGAAGATCAGTCAACACATTTGGATCATGAATCACACTCTTCCATTTCCCACTATTTGGTTCATCTTCAACTTGACTTTGATCTTGAAATACCTTGTAGAGGCTGATGACTAAGTGTGATAGGAACATGAACAGAGCTCCACAAGCAAGCAAACCGAACATTATTCTACCATATGTTACATCACCAATAGGTACTCCAGCCACTGCTTTGGCCAATGGACGAGTTTGATCTGCCAAGTAATGCTCTAAAGCAGTCAAGGAGAATGCCAAGAAAGCATTCAATAGTTGAGAATAGATGAACCAAAACTCTTCATCCAAGTGATTGACAAAGTTGAATGACAAGATGGACAAGTCTTTATAACCAAAGATGAAGATGACATTGATGGTGAAAAAGATAAAGAAGAATATCTGCACAAAGACAATGGTGCTTGCTAAGTTTTCTCCCAAACCACCAAATACAGCTCTTAGCAGCAATGACAAAGCTGAAGGAAACATTCCCCCTATGCAAGCTAAACAAGTTGATGAGATCAATTTGTTCAGAATACTTCTCTTCATGACATTCATACCAACTTGTTCATAGTTCACAATGACCAGACATAAACCATTGCCAAGGAGAGTGAGTAGGAATTCAATGATAACATCTATCTTGGTTAGAAAGTGTAGGTCAAAGTCTTCAATTACCATGTTGAAACCTTCTCCGGATTGATAATGAAACATAATGAGTCTTCTTGCGCCTCTTGGCCGATGTAGATTGAAGACAGGATACTAGTAACTAGTTACCTACTTCTAGTGCCAAAAATGAGCTTTCTTCTCACTTCCTGCCTGGATGTCTGATAGTTAGATACCTACTTAGAGTATTTGATGGCTAAAACTCTTCAAGAGGATTTTACCTAAGTAGGATGTCGGAGATTTAGGCCACTAAAACACAATTTGCGATGCTACTTCAAATATACTTGATGTTATGTGAAGATTCAAATAGATACTGCAGGAAGGCATGGGTAGTTTGTTTCTGGTAGGAAAATTGGATAAGTACATAGTACATATTTAGGCAGGTAGGTAAGTCATAAATTCTGAAGAGGTTTGACAATTTGACATTTAAAATATCAACTGAATTTAGTAGGATGTCTGAGATTTATATAGAGCCAAATTGTAAGATAAGTAGCCTCCTCCACTTGCTGTCATGTAAAGATTCAAATAGCTTTTGCATCCTTTCAAGGGTAATTTGGTTCTATGATGAAAATTAGTTAAGTACATAATTATGAAGTGGTTTGACGACAATTGGACATGTAATATCAACATTAAAAGATCTTTTAGATTGGAATCCTAATAATAAAGAACATTTGTCTGTCACGTAAAATACTCATCAAATGAAATCCTGAAAAAGTGACCTGACCACTTTTATGCACTTTTAACTGACGCCTCCTTACTCCTTAGTCCTTATCAAATGGAAAAAATAATGGTTCTTCATTTTCAAGATTTCTCAACTAGTTATTTAGTACATTTCAAAGTATATATTTCAATTACTGTAACATCAGTTCTCCTAAATGCAATTCAAGTTCTGGAACAAAGACTCTGATAACAATCATAGACAGAGCAGTGGAAACTAATTAGATAACAAATCATGAAAAGAATTATGGGTGGTCACTCCACAATTCGAAATAGTTTGACATCTGGGGTATTTGCAAATGATGATCTGATTATGATAGGTTGAAGAAACATATGCCAAAAATGCATACAGTAGCAAAGACCACCCATAATATGTAACTTTTGCCAAGTCTCTTCAAACAGAATATCTATGTAAAATATTATTCTAGGAGATTTTCAAAAAAACTGTGGCATACATAGGACAGCAAATAACATATTGATTCCCGGCGCATTCTTTATCAAAGACTGCTATCTTAGATTTCCTATAAGACTTTTATGCATTCAAAACAGGAAGATCAAGTTTTATGCGGGACCTACAATTTCACTTTCACGCTTATTTTGGGAGCTAACTGGTAATCAACTCTTCAATCAATGGAATCAAAATTCAGGTAATTGCAAATGTTCAAAATCACTATAACATCTAATTTTTGCGATAGGAGGTCTGTTATTAGGTCCGCAGTTCATGGCAGTTAGTGCGGGAAAATGAGCGAATTTCTCAAGAGCACACTCCGAGATGTGTGTCAGGCTGATGACGAGGAACCCCTTCTTTGCTGCTGCCCTACGTTCAAGTTTTTATGCAATAGCAATGCACTTTTTGGCCAAGCGCAGTTTTAGGTTAGTGCTTTGGAAAAATCCTTTTGGTCAATTAGATATGAGCTCCGGATAGAGACACAAGTAATCATGAACAATTTATATGAAATTGTCGTGGAAAGACTGCAAAAGTTGAGAACTACTGAAATGACGGATGGAAATTCACAAAATGAAGATCAAACTAGTCGAAATTCTTCGTAAGTTTTAAATGTAAAATAAAATTCGTGAAAACGCCACGATTAACGGTGCACCGATTGCACGTTAAAAATGTAAATATTTTTACTGGTTGAATCACAAGAAACTGAAAGGTTTTTTACTCGGTCCATCACGTTTTTGAGCAATTTGAGTAATTTTCAAATGAATTGCTTGAAGTGTGATTGTCCGAGTGATGCCTAAAAAAAACACTGGAATGATTCAATAATCTTGCCAAAATGTCAAATGTCTCGTCATATTTTTGCTATAAAACGAAAACTTCGCCTCACAAAACGATTTATCGTCGTTCCCATTCATTCAATTCACTATTGCATTACGGCTTGCATTTTATTAGATTGCAAGTTTTCAACGATGTTTCGCATCATTGCACAAAGATAAAGTGCACATTATGGTTCATTTATCAGTTTCTAAAACAAGACTCTAAAAACAGTCAATCAACTATTCAGTCAAATGCGTCAAATCCGGAACGAAATAAAGCTGTTAACATTGTAAGTAACTATGTACGTAGGTAAAACTGAATCATTTGAGCTTACCAGGTTAGTTGTTGGTTGTCACTTATTGCTGTTTTTTCGAATTTTGAAAGCATAATCTACGCAATTTTGGCTTTCGAAGTTTCGGACCCTCCGCCGCCACAATTTTTCTCAAATCATCGACTGATCCTGAATTCCTGAATAATTCTTGCGCTGAATGAGAAGGTAGCAGTTCGAAAGTACACCAAGAAAGCGCTACCTTCTGGTTTTTCTTTCTCTTTTTTAAACTTTTAGAAAAGGTTGTAAAAATGTAAAGTACACCCTTTGATTTTTGAATTACTTAAAACTATTTTTGACAGGAATTTTCAAAATCAGATGAGTTAGATACTTGAATATGATGAGTCATGATATATCGGTTAGCCTTATATTTTATCTTACGCTTACCTGTCTGTTTACAAAATCTCAGTAGGATTCTCAAAAGTCAGTTTGACTGTTTGACTTGGACAAATGAACCTAAAGCAAGTGAATTTCTGGAATTTCTTTTGTGTTGCAGGCTAAAATCCGGATTAAAATGTACCAAAATCTTTTCCATTCTTCGTTCCATATTTTGGGTTATTCTGGCCTTTTTCGCACTTCACTACATCAGCAAAACTGTCCGTCACTTGGAAGAGTCCAAAGCCATTTCAGCCCACAATTCAGAAATGTTAGAAGAGATATCTGTCAATTCCATTTTAGCTGTACCATTAGTTCAGTCACATGACTTCGTTACTACCATCCATCCGGAACAATCTGAAGTGGTTGAGGAGGCAAAATCTTTAAATGTCTGTTTTCTATACGGTGCCTGCAAAGAAAGCCACTTTATTGAAGCCAAATCTATGGACACTCTACAAAACTGTATGACCCAATGTAATCAAGATCCACGTTGTGAATATGTCACCTTCAATTTTGAACTATTGATGTGTCAATTACATGAGACAAAGTGCAAAGCAATCTCCTCGACAGGATGCAGAAATTGTTTAACTTCAGCCAAACATTGTCCTTATTCTGTGCCATGTCAAGTCAAAGGACAATGCCAAGGAACCTTAGAATTTGCCATGTTTGCCAACGCAAAAGATTGCCATCGTATTTGTGCGGAAAACGAAAAGTGTTTATGGTATTCCTATGATCAAAATCGATGTTTTGTATTCTCCAGTTGTGATCAAATCATCGATTACAATTCTTCTACAATTACTCAACACTATAGTTGCAAACCTATAGGTAATGTTCAACTTACAAGAAAATTTCGGGAAACTTTCATTTTGACGATTTTTTTCTCTTGTAGATTCCGAGGAGATTCAACACCAAACTATCAAAAGTGCCGCCTGGGACAAATATGTGTACAAAAAGGTGGAAGGTGACCATGAACACATAGATTGCGGCTTGTATTGCAGACATGATCGAAATTGTGACTTTTTTGTGCATAGTGATCACTGCTATTTGGCGAGTTTTAGATCCACTCATTCTATTTTTCCAAGTTTATTACATCCTTACAATTTAGCACATTTCAAATCAAGTAAGAATAAAAGTCTTATTTTACAACATTGCGAGTGTATTTTTGTATATTTTTTTTACAGATAATGATAGAAGTATTGCCACAACCAAATTCAACGCATATAACCGCTTTCCCTCATACATTTGGCCTTACTTTGTCCACCGCTCAATCACGAATATAGAAGATGAAAATATGTGTGCTGGAATTTGTCTTTTGTTAGATTCAAACCCAAATCAAAATCCAGGATCGTGTCATTTTTATCACTTCAAGGAGTCTACATGTTACATTGGAGATTTTACCAAACCACGCAATAACATTTTGCATAATCCTGGCACGCAGACAATCGAACTTTTGAAAGAAGGCTTTGATTTCAAGTCTTTATTGCGCTACCATAATTATTATGAAGTCAAGAGGTAATCTTCAACTTTGATTCATTTCATGACGTTTTCAATAATAAAGTTGATTACAGTGATCTGTGGTCGATGTCTTTGAAGTTACCATTCGTTGTCAAAACAGTCATTAACAAATTTTGGTACATTTACAATCCTAATATTTCTGGTCATATGGAACTCAACTTCAAGAATTTTAATGTTGATGTAAGATACTTACTTTCATTTGATACTCGAAAAAAATCAAATATTTTTTGCAGAATATGAAAGGACATGTAAGAGTCTTCATGGGTCCGGATCAAACTTACCCGATCGGTTATGAACTCAAAGGCAACTACATCAATGCAACCTTTGCCTGGACTGTTCCAGTTGTAGCAATTCAATGGTATTATCAAGATACAGAATACCCATCGGTGGAATATCCAAGATCAGATATCAGTGGACTTATCACATATCATCCTTGAACTTTCAAAATACAGTATTTTACTCTATTAAATCAAGGAATCCGCATTGGTTTTAGACCTTGCGATAAATAAAACCTCTCAACCCACTAGCGTCCAAAAAAAGTATGTACCTTTCTTATCCCAACTTCTAATGGATTATTACGTAAGTAGATACTTACAGTCTTACATACCACTTGAAAACAATGAATGGTATAAAGTGTATAAAGAACCTCGTTGAGTGGCAGACAGCTTTATTGCTTGACTGACTGTTGAGCCATGAAGACCATCTTCATTTTATTTTTGCTATGTGTTGTCAATGCATCTTACATACCAAAGCTTGATCTCAAGTCTAAACAAAAGTTGGTCATGACAAGATCTCTAGAAAGTCCAACCTTTTTAAAAACAGATGAAGAAGAGGCAAGAGAAGAATTAGACCTGAAACTACGAATTTTGATGGTAATTCACAGTGTTTGAAAACCACTTCAAAATGCTTTGTTTCCTTTTAGGTTAACCATTTCCTAAAGAAGTTCAATATGGCTTACCTCGAGGTCAACCCGACGACCTCACCTACAAGGTTTGCTATGCCTTGGCTCTCTTCCTCGGTTATCTAGATATGACCCTTTTAAGCCCAATTTTGTAAAGAAAGTAAGGATTTGTGATAAATAAAACAGTACTTTGGACTCTCGATCTATATTTCAAAATAGAGAAAAAGTTGCAACTAACAAAGCACCAAACACAATCACAATTTTCCCACATCCCAAAGCCAAAGGTCCAATGTGATCTTGAAAATCATAGTCTGGCTCAAGCATTGGTTGTTCCTGAACTTCACGTGGTTTTCTGTCCTCAATCTGAAAGAAAAGGATAAATAATTGGGCCAATTGATGATGTTTTAAAATGACATACCAAAGCATCTTTGGTGATTACAAATGCATCAACATCTTGATGACCCATCTCAATGTCTCCTTGAGCAGATCCTTGATCATCCTCATCTCTGATAGACAATCCAGATTCTAAGTCTTCCATTTTCATGTCACTTTCATTTCTTGGTAACATTTCAGATTGAACATGCATGATTTGCATCTCTGGTGATTCTTGTTCAATTTCAATTTCAACGTCAACTTCATTTTCTTCCAAGTCCTCAATTTTGATAGTACCATTGGTGGTGCTCATGATTCCAGGTGACTTTGGTCTGGGTGTCAATTCTCGATATTCTGGTGTAGTTAATGCATGAGGTGTGGGTGGAGTTCTTACAATTTGCATCGAAGCTTTGCTTTTGAGTGAAATTGCACTTTTAGGTAAGGAATCATCACTTGGATTTGATTCTTCTTCTTCATATTCTTGGACAGAAATCAATTTGGGTGCACTTGATACCGATGCCTTAAAAAAAGTATTCTTACAATTAAAAGCTTTCAAAAGCTTAGTTCAACTTACTCTGCAAAATGGCAATTCATCCCAGATTTCATCATCAATGACACTCTCAACATCAGGATTAGTTTTGGATTCTGGTGCTTGTTCAGCAACTTCAGCTTCTTCCTCTACTGTTTGGTCCTCTTCCATACCTTCAGGGTCTTCAGGATCTTCAGATTCTTCAGTTTTTTCAGATTCTTCAGTCTTCGTCTCTTCTGTCCCTTGTTTGTCTTCAGTGCCTTCTATTCTTTCCATATCCTCGAGATCTTCAACTACTTCGGTACCTTCGGTACCTCTTGGATTTTCTATACCTTCATCTTCAGTCTCACTACCTTTGGCAAGGTCTTCAGTCCCTTCTTCCTTTTCCGATTTCTCTTCATCCAAATCAATGGAAACAAAGTCTTCAGACACACCAGAATCATCTTTAGACTCTTCTAATATAATCTCTTCAATGTCATCATCAGGCGGCGTTGGAATGGCTTTAGGCCTGTTTTTGAATTCTTCAGGTAATGCATTCAATCTAACACAAGATCAACTTTAGTATGAAAATTGGAATTTTGGATTTGCTGTGAAAAAAAAAAATCGTCAAAACGAAAGGAGTTGTGCACAGTAAAGTCTGAATGTAACTAAAGTTTCACGATTTTTTTCGACTTGTGTGATGTGTGCAATTGTAAAACGTCACAAAACTGGTCATGAACTCATGAAGTGAATAAAAGTTGAACATTACCTATAAAGAAAAGATTTGTTGGGTCTAACTTTTGTTTGAGCCATTTTAGGACTGAAGAAAAATCCATAAGAAGAGGCCTCGCCTAAAATCAATGAAACCATAATTGGTTGTACTACGTTTTAACAGCCATGGTTACCAACATTTGAAGGAACCAAAGGGTTTCACGAGAATCTTGCTTTATAACCTAAACCGTTTACACCTTTAAGATTCCTGCAATATTTTTTGGCGTGAAAATTCAAATATATTTACAATGAAAAATTAGTACATAGCTCGCTTCGCTCGCAATGTTGTAAAGTGAGACTTTTTGAGCGATTTTCAAACACTGTGATTGGGTGACAAATGTAGTTAAAAAGAAAGCAGCAGCATTTTGCAGGGAATTTTCGTCCTTATCTCTTCTAAGGAGGCGAGCGAGGCGAAAGACTCTCTATATAATTGCAAGTGCATGCAATTTTGTGGTGAGTACCATCAAATGCAATTTCAGCAAATAATGAAAAAAACACAGATAAAATGAGACTTTTTCGAGTTATTTCCAAACACTATGACAATCTTTAGTTTGCAAAGAGAGTCTTTAGTGATGTGTGAATCTTGTCAAAGTACAATCGCGCTTTTACGTACGTCGTACGCGCTCTTTCTTCGTTTTGTGTAAGCATCTTCTTCGCCGGTAGTAGTTGTCTAAGGAGAGTGTGCAGCTCGGCCTTTCTGCTGCCTGATGCGGATTTCCAAACACTTGATAAATCTCACAGATCAGGCTTGAAAGCATGCACGGCAATTTGTTCAACTATGCAGCTAAATCTTCTACTGATAAGGTAAGCAAATGAGCATTTTAGAAGTATCATGATTCTGAGACAACCAAAGCAGAATTTTGAGTAGGGATCGACCCTGCAACTCTCCTCAAAAACTTGGCTTGAATATAAATGAGATGAGAGACTTTGCTGCTCCCCCATTTACCCCTTAAAGCTTTTTTGTGTCAAAAGTGACATTTGTCCAAACAAACTTGAAATTCACAAGGTCTGATTTTAAAATGTTTTAAAATTCTAGTCTGTAAAAGTTTTGGGTTTGAATTTTCGCGCCAAGATAATATAAGAATAGGCAAAATGCTTGCAATTTGAATTTGTGCGCCAAAAGTAGAAATGTAAAATAGATTCTAAAAATATCTTCATATTTGAATTTTCGCGCCAAAAATATTATTTGAATGAGTTGTCATTGAATAAAATGCAATTTTTGTAGTTTTTGGCGTGAAAATTCAAAAGTTATTTATGGATGTCCATTTCTTGTATAGGGTGTGTAGACAGAAAGACTATTATGAAAATGGCATCAAAATGAAAAATGAAAATCCGACAGCACTTTTCAGTCGAAGCATTCATAACATACAGAAAGAAGCTTCTTGTTGTGAGAAAAATGAAACTTTCCAAAGACAGCTTTCCTATCCCTCAGTAGTTCACTCGAAGAAGAACTTGCTTTAGAAAAAAAGGAGTTGACTATACACTTTCAGACTTCAGGATAACTTTTGCACACTGAAAAACAGGTGATGCTTTCTAAATGCTTTCACTACTGTATGCTTCAAAGGCAAAGCAGAGAAACTCAAGAAGACATGCTCTAATAATGCTTATCGAATCAACAAAAAAAGACAAAATTGACAGAGTTACACAATGTTGGAAACCACCAAAAATGTCCCAAAATGTTTCAATCACTATTTAGTCAAATATTTGATTTTGAAATGAGATTTTCGAGTGATTTTCAAACATTGTAGTAAGACTAGACTGGAGATTTTTCAGATAAAACATTCCTCAAATTGACCCCCAAATTGTGAGGAGAGTTGTTGCAAAGACGTGACTATTGTGACATCAATATTTTTGTGTATGTCCACTGCTGGGGGAATAGTGATAACAGTTGCCAAATAGTCCTTCTATCCTCAAAGTCCCAAGGGAAATAGAAAAGAAGGGTGAAGAGAAATGATGATGTTCGTTCCTATCAAAAAACTTTTCTATATCTTTTAGGTCAGCAGACAGATGAGATGATTTGATCATCATCATCAGTAGATAGCACTGATGATTTTCCAATAAAAACAGAAGAGAGGCAAGAATTTTCATGGGTGTTCTGGCTTGTTAGTGGGTAGATGGTGCTAGTGAGGAGCGCTGAAAAAGCCATTATATCTGCTCTGTGTGTCCTCCTAGAGACTCTCTCTTGGTCCTTCTCCTCGGTCTAAAGCTCCATTAGTTGTGTCCCAAAATGATGATGACTATGAACATTTTCCCACTTCTACTGACTTGGCTATTAGTGGAGGCAGAAGAACTTATACCACAAGTTGAGGTTCATGTCCATGCCCAAAGAGTCTTTAAATACTCTTTTAACCCTTCAATGTTCAGGTGGAGTCATGGGGATTTGGGTGGAGTTGTCAGGTACACTTACTCTTATTTACCTGCATTGGAAGGATTACCTGATATGCCTACTTGGATGAAGTATAAATACAGTCAAAGACATAAAGCAGGTAATTTGTACTACTTTCATCAACATTATTCAAGTTTGCTGAACCACTTTGGTACATACAAAAAACAACTTTTTACAGTTTGCAAAATATAAGAGAAATGCTTACCTCTCTTTTTTCAACAGTATGGAAAGTTGTTATTTAATGTTTTATCACAATCAGAAATGTTAAAAAAAATTTTGCCTGATGTGGGGTTCGAACCTTGACCTCCTGGGTGAAAAGTCAGCATACTATCTAATAACTAATTTTGTTCCTTAGGCTTTATTTATGGAGTGCCACCCAGAGCCAAAGAAGTGTTTAATTTAGACGTTGTTGCTACCAATAGAGACACTTTTGAAACTGGATTGCTAAAAGTGGTGATTAATGTGACATCAAGTAGTGTTGGTCCTGCTGGACCTAGCTCCACACCTGGTGCAGCCTCATTTAATGTCAAATTGAAAATTGACAATTTGAATATTGAAGATATCTTTGATCCTCATAGACTCAAAAATCTGAAAAGTCTTTACACTGAACAATTTTGGCCTGAGAGTAAAGCTGATTTACACTTGACTTTTATTGCTTCAAGTCTTGAAGTTGGTTACAGAAGACCCCTCAGACCAACTGAAAAAGACGGAGTTGTTCTTCAATTAGGTACGCAAGAATTTTTTTTAAAAATTATAGGTGAGCGAAAATTCAAATTTCTACTTTCTCATCATAGGTTCGCAAGCCAATTTCTCTCAAGATTTATTGAATCTTGAACGTGAAACTACTCCACTTCGAGTGCTTCCAAGTTGTCCCCGAAATTTCAAAAGGACATCTGTTGAAAGATACTTCAGAGAGAAAGGCTTTGCCATCGATTGGTGTGCTTTCAGATTAATGACACTTGACAACCAACTCAGCTCAGAAGACACTACCGCCATCTACAAAGAACTGGAAACTACTGATAATGATGATAATGAACCTGAACAGGTAATATTCAACTTTGATAAACCTAAAAAAAATCTTGTGGCCTAAGTTGGATTCGAACCCCTACCTCCATGGTGAAGGGCTATTTTAGGGTACCTTATATGTTAAAACTAAAGTCGATTTCCATTTTACAGGCTTTGAACCCAATACCTAACCAATACCAAGAGCATTTGAGTTCTCTACTGTACGGTCAAGCTCCCATACCATCCCGCAATTCTGTACCTTACAGAAACATTTCCAAAGAATTTATGTACACTGCCATACCAGCAGCTTTGGTATTTTTCATCACTTCTTTAATACTTTTTGCACTGCTATGTTTCAAACGGCGAAATGAACCAGAAGAAGAGTGGCAAGCCTTCACCGAATCCCTCTTTTTAGTTGTCAAAGATTGCTTTACATGTTGCAATGCAGTGGATCAAGAAAAGGAGACTCAAACAAGATTGATTGATTCCAATTCAACTTTGACTGCTATTGATCCCATTAGAGCCAGAAGAGCTTCTAGTGTACAAAGACAAACAGATTCTTTGAAAAGACTTGCATACTCTAGGTAATTATAATATTGTTTTTAAAAAAGAGCTACATTTATTTCAAAGTGAAGATTTGAATTTTTGAGCCAATGTTATTTTCGGGAAAATTCAAATGAGACATTTCACTGATATTCGTATTTAGCGCAAAATTCCAAGATTTACTAACGCAACCTCACAATTTTTCAAATCCCTCAAAAAGTTCAAAAAGTATAATTTTTACAGCTTTTTAGTTTTCTAAGAAAAAATAATTTGAATTTTTGCGCCAAAAATATCCATCATGATATACTTAATAATTCAGAGATGTCACACCTATGCTTCAAATGCCAACTCAACAACCTTTCGTACCCGGACAACCTCCACCACCTTCATGGATGAATGGCGATGACCCTCGCACTTTAGGCTCCTCTCCTTCGAGTTCTTTGGCCCAATTTGGGTTTATGGACACTGGAAGAGCCTCGCTAAACCCTTCGAATTTTGAGGCTTTGATGCAACGACCTGCACCTCCTCCATATGCAAGTTGCAACAAAATTCCGCAAGATGATGATGGAACATATCTCGTTTAGAAAATATCCCTCGTTGATCTCATATGTTTATGTATTATGTTACTCTTTGTATTTGCATTATCATGGGCTACTTATGCTACAATGTATTGAGAATTTTGAATCCTAATTTGAAAATAGACCACCTTGATTTGATAGAGTAGCGTCATTGAATATTGGAGCGCAAATGACTAATTTCAAAGAAAAGAAAAGAGTACAAGTTTGAATTTGAGGTTTTAGTAATTGAAGTAAAATTGAGTGCAAAAGAAGTAATTGTGTACAAGAATATTAAAAAGGAGCGCAAGGGACTGAAGGGAGTGCAATGAAGCGCACAAAAAAGTACAAACAAGAATTGAAAAAAGAAAATTAACTTTGGTAAAAAAGGAGCGCAAGAGAATGCAAGGGAGCGCAGAAGAAGGGAAATGAAAAAAGGAGTGCAAAAGAAGGAAAAACAGAAATAGCATAAAAAGGAGCGCTAGAAAACGCTCTAATCAATGACGTTACTCTTCATAATCAAGGTACTCTAAAAATGCCATTTGGAATAAAGCTAGTGTTTGTTGCTAGCTAACCTTATTAACCGAACAGGCACTTTTTTCACCCTTCTAATTTTTGTTCTTCGTTGTTCTCTTGGATTGAATTCTACAACATGTTCTCTAATTTCTGAGGCTGAGGTTGAAACCGTTTTGTAGTTTTTCTGCAAGTCGTCATGACTTGGCATTTCAAAATCAAGTGTGTCTGGATGATTGTTGTCATATACATCTGGTCTAAGGTCATTGTAGGTTACCTCATCAAACGATCTGTAAAAGTAAATTCAATTCTGATTGATTAGACTAATCCATCAAAAGAAATCTCAATTCAAAATGGAATTACCTTTGGTAAGGGTCATTGTCATTATTATGGTGATGATTCCTTTCATCTTCTCTTTGCCAATCATCATGCTGAGATCTTGAGCTGCCATAATAATTAGGACTAGAAGTTATCTCATCTTCAACTCCACCTTCAACTTTAGTAAAGAAGTTATCAAAATCTGGGGCATCAAAGTAATTGGAATCACTCTTATAAAAATCATCATGATTTCCATGATGATTATTATGTTGAGCATGAGATCCTTGATGACTTCCACGACTTTCCATGGTATCATCATGTCCATAATCCTCATCACTATAAGGGAAGATCAATTTTATTTTCGAGATAACCCAATAAAGTTAGAACATTACCTATTGTATCCTCCTTCATGTCCATCATGTAGAGCATACTGGTGACCAGTATGATGTTCATCATGGTAATCATTGCTTCCATGATCATCTGACCCACGACCTTCATGAAGGCCAGGTAAATCATAATCAACGTACTCAGCCATGTTTCCTTGGTCATCTGATCTTGGCACTTCAAAGTGGTCTTGCTCAGATCTGGGTAAATCATACTCATCATATTGGTGGTAATCTTGGTTCCCTTCATGACCTCTGATAGGTTGACCATACTCGTCATAATCACGGTAAGCCACATGTTCTTGTTGTTGTGGATCTTGTCTTTGGTGAGTGTCTTCTGGTTGCTCTCCTCCATATTCATGAGGTCCATAATCTGGGTAACTTTGCTGTTCACGATAATTTGGCACTTCTGGCACAGTCTCGTAATCCTAAAAAAGAGAAAAAAAGATTGAAATGGTTTCAATCTATCGCGTGAGACAATGCGTCTGGCTTAAAAATGACCTCATTAGACACGCAATTTGTCAATTTACAAAAATCCAATTGTCATTCATGTGTCACTAGACCAGATGCATTTTTTGTTGGCATTCTTGTCAAGTCATTTCACAGGTCAGTAAATTAATCAGTGCGGCAGTAGTGATTCTCAAGGATAGTGATTGATTAGTGAAAACTTACTGTATATTCAGGTTGCTCAGCTTCTTCTTCTTGACTTTGCCCTTGATCTTCACTTTGTTGATAATCAGGAGGTGCTGTTGCGCCATCTGTGCCACGAGACAAAGAATGGATGTCCTTTTCGATATTGTCCGCATGTCCGTTAAAAAAACTGTCCCAATTAGAATCATGGTGAAATCCAGAAGAACTACTTAGACCTTCAGCTAATTCACGACCGGGATTCGTCGTGGGAAATTCGTGGCCGTCGGGAATAGAAGGATTTTGAGGTGTGGAATCCACATCAAAAATGTCTTCTTCTTCCTCGTGATCATCTCGTGAAAATGCTTCATTGATGAGTGATTGAGGTGAATTTGGTAAAGAATCCAGGCCTGAAATTGAACGCAGAATTGTTTATCGGTTTGTTGAACAACTGAACATTATTATATGGCGAAAAATGATGTTTTTTCTGTGGTTTTCTCATAGATTTGCAATTTCAAAGTCACGTTTTTACGATTGGCAAAATTCTTTCTTCTTTTAAAAAGAAACTTGGATTCATGCTTTTTTAAAGGTCTTACCTCTGAATTCATTTCTAGACCCACCATCATTTAAGTTATGATCAGTAAAGAAGCTCTTCAAGTTTCTTTCTCTATCGGTATGAAACCTTTCTTGAATTTCATCTTCAGCCGGCCTACCACCTGAAGCTAAGAATATGGGTCCATTATGGTTCATAATTGGTTGAGTTCCATCATTATTGTAAATGGGAAGTTTATTTTGTACTGGAATCTTCTTTTGTCCATACTTTCTTCTGTAAGCAGGTGTCATGACTCGCCGATCTTCATAAGAAGAACCTTCATTTGCTACCCCACCTAACAAGGTAGTGGAGAAAATTATTAAATGTCAATTTTGTTTCAAAGGGCAAAGTTGCAGAGAAAGAAAAAGTGCAATTAATATATGAAAGGGTGCGTAAAACGGCAAAGTACTCTTACTGCAACAGTAGATGCCAATTAGAGTGAAAAATCTGGAAGATTGACAATTGACATTTTATCTGTTTTCAACTACTAAAGATTTTGAGATCTAAGGATCATTGATTGCAAATTAGAGGGGGTATTTTTGAAGTTTTCTACTTTCATCTCATCTCATCATATCTTTTTGATGGTGTGGTGATGTTAATGTACTATGTACCTTCATAATTTGGCCTCTGTCTTCTAAGAGGTTCATTAGCGTAAGGTTTGACATGCATGGACTGTGGGCTGGTGAGTTTGGGAGATTCTTGCATGAAAAGTTGGATTTGTTGATCAAAGGGAGAATCATTGTTGTGTTGAGGTTGAACATGCACAAACTCTGGTCTAGTGAATTCTGACCTGGGGTATTGGTGTTCTTGTGTCAAGAATGGATATCTTGGTGAAGTGGTCTTACCTGTATATTGGGGCCTTGTCTTCCTGATAGGCTGGTCCCTAAAAGGCTTGACTTTATCAAAATGATTGGCATAGTTGTAATTGGTCTCGAATATTGGTTGATGTACTTCATTTTGTGGTTCTTCAATAGGTTCTTCAATAACAAAGCCAATCTCTTTTTCTTGGGGTCGAGTCCATGGTCTCAATTTTTGTCTTCTTTGCCTATCAGGTCTTGCTTGTTCTTCCATTGGTCTATAAGTTGGGGTAGGATTTTCATAATACTGATTGTTCGTCTTGGGCATTTCATTTCGTTGTCCATATGCTTCATAAACAGGTGTATCATCTTGGGTATCATAGTATCTATCAAGCATTGGTTTCCTTCTATAAGAATCTCTTGGTCTGGCTCTTTCTTTGGTTTCAAACTTTGGTTGGTACTGATGAATGTAAGCCGAATCATAAGGACCACTGTTCCAATCAATCCTGTCAGCTGTTGGACCAATGTAATCATCCTCATAATCTTGCCTAGAAATGTCCATAAAGTTTGGAATCTCAGCTTCAATTTCATCCTCTTCTACTCTTTGTAAATCATGCTCATTGTAAATGTAGGGCCCAGATTTAACCACCCTTTGAACTGGTTCATCATCTCCACCAGTTGTTGTGACATCAGTAACTTTAGTAAACAATCTGGTTTTCACTCCTCTGTCTGTTGGTTCTTGCTCAGCATTAGGTTGCAATGGGTTTTGGGGTTGATAGTATCCTTGCTGAGGTTGCTGATATTGGATTGGTTGATACAGTGGAGGCTGTTGTTGAACTGGTTCGATTCTGTACCCAGAATCTGTTCTACCATCATCATAATCTTCGTAATTATCGTAGAAATCTTCTGATTCTGCCTGATTGTGATTCTGTTGTAAAACATGTTGTGGTGGTGGCATTCTTATGGGACCATTCTGTTTTGGTTTGTAATACAATATATCCAATGGTTTAGGTATAACATTCTCTGGTGGACTAAGGTTTATAGGGTCATCTAAGTCTGGACTGTATGGCACTTCTTGATGAATGGTATGTGGTGATTCTGGGTACTCATTATGTCTAAACTGTTCAGGACTATTATAATACTGTTCAGGACCATCATGATACTGTTCTGGACCTTCATGATACTGTTCTGGACCTTCATGATACTGTTCTGGACCTTCATGATAATGTTCTGGACCATCACGATAATGTTCTGGAGCTGGACCATTTTGATAATGTTCGGGACCATCATGATGTACAATAGTTCCCAAATTGATTTCAAGTCCAGGTAACTCAATACCTATGGGTGGGTCTTGTTGAGGAGGACCAGTAGGAGGATACTGAGGTGGTTCATTAGGGTACTGATAAGGTGAAGGTTGAAAAGAACCAGACCCAGAAGGTCCACTTGGCTGAAAGGGACCTGGTCTTCTCGAGCCTGGTCTTCTTGGACTTGGTCGTCCTCTATTGAATGGTCTATTAGGAAATGGTGTAGTAAAGGGTGGATTGTTATGAGTATCTGGAGCCTTGGTGTAGTCCTGCTCGAAATTGTCAAAGGATTCTAAACCTGCATTGGGATCCACCCTTTGTCTTGGTTGATGTTGGTAAGGATTTGGTGGTATGTATTTGGGTAAGGTAAAGTAAGGTACATACCTTCCAGGTTTGTATCGTCTTCTTTTGTTCATTGCACTTGACACTAACATGTCATTGGCTTTTGGTAACATTCCTAAAACCTTTTTTATTTGACTCAGACCTGAATTTAGGTTGAAGATGGGCTTCTTTTGGATGATACTTTTAGGTACTCTTGTGTCTTTGGGTGGTAATCTTTTGGGTAAGCTCTCTGTAGGTGGGATTATTGGTTTGATTGTAGTAGTTTTGGGCACTGTTTCATCATCACTATTACTAATGATTTCATTTTTATCTTCAATTGAATCTGGTGTAGTGATTGCATCATCTAAAGTGAACTGAAACCTCTTTTGCACCGGATCTTTGACAGTTTTGTATAATTTAGGATTTTCTTCAAACAATTTCCTATCTCTTGGGTTTTGTGGCATAAAGAATTCATCTTCTCCAGGTGAAAATCCAACTCTATGTTGTAAATAATCTAAGTGACTTTGGTTGGCTTCTGGTAATGTAATAAGACTTATTGAACTATGGCACAGTGTTAAAAGTACTGAAACGAGTCTAAACAGTTTCATGGCTGCTTGCAAACTAAAGCAACTTGCATCTCTAAATGGGAGAAAATGGCTGCTTGACGCACATTAGTAGCAGCGCTGCAGTAGTAGCGCTGTACGACATCTAAACAAAAAACAAGAATGATTTTGATCACAAAAGTTCATGCTTCTCTGAGCACACTTTTAATGACCAAAAAAGGCATAGAAGTGTAAAGAGCATTTGTGAAATCAATACTAATATTGTCAAGATTAATTAAAGCAAAAACTGAACTAAAGCATAAATCACTTGTCAAACAATAGTCAATACACAGTGGTTTAAAAATTGACCAAAAATTGTAAGAAAAAAAACTGTACGAATTTTTGTCAGTTTGATTGATTATGTACCAAACCTTTAATTTTACTAAATGTGTCTGTAGACAGAGTTTATCTCAATCATGATCAGAAAGAATGAAAGAGAAAACTTGTTTACCTGCAAAACTATACATGCAGCATTGTCCAGTGTCCTTCAAAGTAGACAACAGGTTATTCAAAATGTCTGAAAAATTAAAGCTCATTAAGAGCAATGATATTCTGATTTATAGTTTACTTAATCATTTTAGCTTGAGTTAATTTTCGTGATGAACATAGGGAAAGTTTTGACTTTTAATTCTCTTAGTGACACAAATGTCGGAAAACAACTTTTTTTTTGGTCTTGACAAAAAGAACAAAAAAGTGAATTTTAGAACTGGTTGACCTATTGCTGTCATCGGCTCGGGATTTTTGAAACAAGTAAGAGGAGTGTGCAATTTTCAGTAGTTCTATAGCAGAGTGACACGCGCTCCTGAGCAATATGTTCCAGGCCATGTTATTGTTTTGTCACTTCATGAACTTCATTCCTCTCTCATGATCACCTACGGTCATGGTCAATTGACCTAACGTTTGCTAACATTTTACCTCCTTTAGGGCACTTCTTCTCCCGTCGTCAAACGCGGCAAACTTGCAAAACTATAAATTTCCAGAGTTGAACTTGAAAGTTAAAACCATTTTCTCACTTTTGAATTTTCTGTCAAAATGAAAGGAGTTCCGCACCGTGTGGCATTAATGTAAACAAAGTTTCACGAATTTTTGGGATTTCAATTCTGTAGTTTTCTGTATTCACGAATTTCTTGTTTATCACTTTTCACTTTATCAGCTGCTGCTTTTAGCGCCAATTTCGCAACAGCTGAGTAGCTGAGCTGGTCAGCTGACTCCTCTCTGAGCTGAGCAAAACAACAACAATTTTGTCAAGTCAACACGAAAATTTTTGCGTGAAAAGCAAAAGACATGGATAAATATATTAGAAATGGAAGAAAATCAACTTTTGTCACACTAAGCGTGAAGTCCATTGAGTGGTTTATTTACGGTGAATTAGAAATCAAAATAGTGAAAAGACAGAAGACAAAATGTCGGTCAAGTTAAATTTGGAATTTGGTTGGTGACGGTCAAATTCATGTTGTTAGCAAAGTGTCATTCGATTGTCACAGCATCTGACTTGACTTTGAATTTGGCTACTCTGATTTGCTTCATGAGACATGGATTACGTCAACAAAAGTAGTGAAAAAAAGAAGGTGTCACCAGAGACTTTAACGGCTTCTATGTGCATTCATCAATGATTGTCTGATTTCGTTGCCAAAAACCGCCACAGTAACGTCAAACCCTGACCTTTGATTTTTCTCTCATTAAAGAGAAGAGAGACAAAAAATAAGTTTAGAATTGACGCAATAATTCGCAGCTTTGATAATGGCAATAATTTTCCGGTATAGCTGTTGACGCAACCTTTATTATGAGAAAATTGCAATTGCTTTTAGTATTAATTTTTAGGATTACTATTTCTTCACAATGTTTGGAAATAATTTTTGTTTTCTAATATGTATTTGAATTTTCCCTCCTAAATGAGGCTTTTTGGGTGATTTTCAAACATTGTGTTCTACTGCGTAGAAATATTAATTTGCACTCGTTCCTCGGTCCTTTTCGTCACATTGTTAAGTCTCGTGAGTAGAGTTGATAAACGTCACTTTGGTCAACAGAATATGGTCGAAACCACAGGATTTGGTTCAAAGACGACACTTGAACACGAAACGTTTTTGATGGTTGCTTGTCAATACAATTTTTCTCCAAATGGTCATACATTGTTGAATATTTATTTGTGTGTTCTTTTCATGGCCGTAATTGACTGAAAAGTGACCTAAAAAGTTGTAAAAACTTCGATTTTTTTGAATGTTTGAATTTTCACGCCAAAGTTATTCGATATTGCATTTGTATCGTCAATTTATCAAATATTTGAATTTTCGCGCCAAATCGAGCAAAATTCTAATTTTGATTTTTGCAGCGAAAATTGACACTTTTAAATGAAACTTTACTCTCTTCGCATGAAATAATCTAAAATAAGACATTTTATAAATATTTTTAATTCATTAAATGGTAGGGATTAAAATCCTCCTTAGGTCAGATTTTTCTGGTTTTAGAATAACTAGTTTATAGGGTAGCAATCTTACCTTTCAATCAAGAGAGTTGAAAACTAGTTGTCTGTGTGCCACCAAGACCACTTCTACACAAATAATTATTCTGGATAGGAGGCCAGGCATGAGTGACATTAAGAAGTCTGAATCAAATCAAAATCGTACTTTGGTGGTGGTCACACCAAATGTGACAATTTCTATACAAGAACATGATGTTGCACTCCCCACGGGTGGGTCTGGAGATGGGGGAAATTTTCTCTCAACTTCGCCAAGAAATCGTAGATTTTCTGCTGAACCCATTATGACAAACATTGATGATTCACCCAAGTAAGTTAATATGGGGCCAATTTTATTTATTCTAATACATATTTTTCCAACTTTTATTTCCTACTTTTTAAACCATATAAATCTGCGTAGGTGGTTTTTTTTCCTCTTTAGACCTTTTACAGTTTTGCACACTGTTTGAAAATTTGGAAATTACTCAAACAGCTCATAAAGTCTCATTTTACAAGTTACAACTCTGAAGAACAGGTATTTGGATTTTGGCGCCAAAAATCTACATTAGAATCTGTCATTGTGTTACACTTTACTTTACATAATTCTGAGATGCGTAGGTGTTTTTTCCTATTTCTTTGTACCCTCAAGCTTCACAGTGTTGGACAATCAATCGAAAAGTCTGTTTTATATTTTGGCTTGAAAATTCAAATGTTCGAAAATTAGAGCTCCAAACCTATTTTTGACTCGTAATTTGAATGTAATTTTCAAGATTTTCGGAGTTTTTATGACTTGCCAAGTTTAATATTTGATGATTATCCTTCATTCACTTTCAATTTTCCAACAATCAAAATTCCTGTGAAAATCAACAAGAAGAATTCGAATTTTTAATTTCTCCGTTCCGCTCAATTAGCTTTGTGACTATCATTAGCCGATTGGCACAAAAATGCATTGTCTAAAAAAAGAATCATAAAAAACACAACTGTCATTCATAACATATCTTTACCACAGAGAAACTAAATGATCTGCCAGTAGCATCATTCATAGTGTTCATAGTGTTTGAATATCACTCAAAAAGTCTCATTTAAATCATAGAAATCTTCAAATGCAATTTGTTCATTTTGGCACGAAAATTCAAATTTTTGTATTTTTGCGCCAAAAATCACCATTATAATTGAACTATGCAGTTTTTGGCATGAAAAATTCAAATATGAGACATTTTAGATGTTTTTCAAACACTGTGAGACACAACCAGAAATTCCAGTCAGCTTTTCTTTTTTCTTTTTTTTTTTTTGAAAACCTACGCTTTCTTGAGTACTTTTGCACTTTACAGATTGATTGAACCGGAACGAAGAGCCAGCCTTTTGGATCCGCTCACCAAAGCTTTTGGTAACTTTTCATTCACGGCAAAATCCGTTGGAGACTTGGTCAAATCTCACGAAGAACCTGCTTTTGGAAATATAAAAACCGAATCTTCTGATAGAGGGTGAATATCGCTAAATATTTCTCCATTTTTGGCGGGAAAATGAAATTCAAAATAATTTCTTTACAGATCACAAGATGATTTGGCACTACTGAAACCAAAAGGGATTTTCGGTGGGAACTATGGCAAAATTCATCGTGCATCCATTTCTTCAGAGATTTTGAACAAAATGTCCAGGCACCAACCTGCTTTTAACTTTACACCAAATTGGCAGCTCACCACAGCTCCTAATCTAGATCAAGGAACTCCTCATTTCAAATGACAGTTGAATAAAAAAATTGCAAAAATCGCATTTTCCCCATTTCTTCAAAGAACTTATTAACCGCAACAATCGAAGACTCACTCACGCAACCTTTCATAACAAACTTTGAAAATTCGGTAAACTCCTCAATTTTTATTAAGAAATTCGTGAAATGAAGTGGGTATAATATTGTTTTCGATAGTTTTCACTTATTCGCGAGTTTTTTTGGACGATGTCTGAAAAGATTGTTGTGACTGGTTTTGGACCATTTGCTGGTCACCCAATCAATGCCAGTTGGGAAAGTGTCAAATTGTTGCCAAAATATTGGCAAAATTCAAATGTCGACTTGATCATTGATGAGATTCCAGTCAATTATGAATTCATACAAAATCAAATGACTTCCAAATGGCAAGATCAAAATCCCGTATTTTTTGTTCATGTTGGAGTAAGTCATTTGGCGACCAATGTTCAATTAGAAACTTTGGCGCATAATAAGACTTATGATCGACCTGATGTCGAAGACAAGTGTCCGGATGGACAATGGTAAGCTTGAATTTGTGAATTTCAAACACTTTGATTAAAAATTCTGTTTCAGTTGCATTCCTGAGGATTGTCCGGATGAACTTTACACAATCCTTGATTTGAAGAAGATTGTTCAAGATTTGAAAAGGTAGTGAAAATCCCCGAAAAAAATATCTTCAAATCAGTAAAATATGTGCCTTATTTTAGGAATGACGAAGCAGATAAAGTGAGCATTTCAACCGATCCAGGTCGCTATTTATGTGATTTTGTGTTCTACAAATCCTTACATTCCTCAAAAGGAAGGTCACTCTTCATTCATGTACCTCCATTAAACAAACCTTTTAGTGAAGATGAATTGGCCAAGATTATTTATGATGTTTTACAATGCATTCTTAGTCAAATAAAAAATTGATATTTTTTGTTAAAATAAACAACTGTTTGATTAACCTGATTATATCTACTAGATGTCCTATTTTTAGCCCATGCCCGAATTAGAGCCCAGTCAAAAATAGTTTTTGGTAATTATGGCCATGCCGCCCATGCCCGAATTAGGGCCCATAGATGAATGAAAAAGATAAAGAATACATCAGGAATTGATTCCAAGTAGGGGTGCACTGGAGTTTTCAAGGCTCTTGATGCCCCTCATGTCTCCTTGACTAAGTCTTGCCAACTGTATTTAGAATTGATTTTGACAAATGGTTTGAAATGTCTCAAACATCTTGCACATAGTGAGAGGCATACCTTACGCGCAATTTACTTAGTCAAAATTGTCAAAATATAGATATGGGAATTATCGCCCATGCCCTTATTACGGCCCCCTCAGACCTTGCAAATTTAATTATGCCCGGGCTATAATAAGGACATTTACGGTAAGGTACAAGTTTGACAATATATTGGATCACTTTGCCTCTCATTTCATTTTTCTTTTAGAGAGAGGAAATATATTTCTACGATGAGGGCGGGTTTCACCTAGCGAAACAAAGTAACGAAGCTAAAAAAAAAAAACATTTTTTT
>LT727950.1:144452-188200 GCA_900157175.1 Oithona nana
ACTTTTGAGACAACTTTGGTTGACCATTACGTGAGGTGCTTCTTCTACTGTGATTGCTTTGATGACTCTGCCATTTAGATTACATATGGAATGTACTGTTACAAGGATGTATCCAAAGTACAGAAGACAAACTTGAGGCTTCATTGTTTCTTGTAGCTTGTAGTACGTTTGAAGACTGAATTCTATATGTCTTGGATACAAGACAATTTCCGATACGTAGAATCAGATATAAAGTAGTGACAGAATGAGAATATAGACATGTTGATTGCACTGTGCTTATGTAGATAGGATAATTGGATGACGTATTATGTAAAGTTGTAAAAAAATTGATTACTGTAGATAAGTGTATGTAGCTATGTATTGTACTTAAAAAAAATACGATTTAGGTTTTTTGAATTTGAGAAATTCACAACATATGTGTCTATGTGTCCTTTAATGAGATCAATCATTTTAAGTCTATCCAAGCCAAATCTGGATGATCTTGAAAAATACAGATTTTGAATATCACCAAGAATGTCTACCTAATTTGAATTTTCGCGCCAAAAATATTACCATGAAACAAAACGTAGACTGCATATTGTTTACTACATAATATAGGTTTACTATGTAATTTTTGTTTGTTTTAAACATTTTGAGAAGTTATGTGAGAGCTCTTGAGGTTCAGAGCCTCTTATTTGGTTTTTGCGACAAGTTGAAAATGCTTTACATCAAGCATTTTAAGGCCACCTACAACGCACCGCATCACAGTGCGTAAAATCCACCAAAATGTCTCATTTCAATTTTCAGGCAGTCACACATTTGTCAAATACTATTTGAAGTTTCGCGCCAAAAATGGATGTAATCGACAATCGTTAAAAAGTCTTGTACATATCAATTTTTGGCGCGAAAATTCATTTGCAAAATGGTTAAAATGAGACTTTTTTAAAGTTATTTTCAAACAGTGTGACATTCTAAATTCTAGTTAACTTATTTGAATGATTTACGGTAAAACCATATGTACAGTCCCTACCCCAAATTTCTTGGAACTGTAGAAAAATCGTTTGTACCGTATTTAAACTCGAGCCTCTTTCTAACCGACAAGTAGTGACAACTCAACTGTCATAGAATCAAGAACAACTCTCATCATCAAGATGAAGATCGCAATCATTTTGGCTCTTGTGGGCATTGCATTAGCGGCACCCAATCCAGAATCTGAGATTCAGGATCAACGCACTTTTGGAATTTTGGGAGACCTTTTCGGCAACACTAATCAATGCCGAAATTGCCGTTACAACCTCAGCGAAGCCAACTATTGTTGCAATACTGGACGGGATAGAAGTTGTTGCAGGTACTCAAACAGCAACGTTGGAGGATCTTCTTATGATCCTGGTCAAGTTGGTGGATCTAGCTACAATCCTGGATATAGCAATGGATATAACAACAACAAGCCAGGAACCTGTCCTAATTCCTATGGTCGTAAACGTCGAAGCCCTCAAAACATTTTACCTCCTGGCTTTTCCGGATCCAGCTACAAACCCAACTACAATGGCGGATACAACAATGGTGGATACAACAATGGCGGCTTGAACTGGAGCGGTAATACCAATAATCAGGGAAGCTCTTGTTACTCTGACAGAGACTGTCCTGGATCTGAAAAATGCTGCTCCCAATACGGTAGACGTCGCTGCGTTTATCCTAACAATTACTATGGTTAAATATTACGCTTTTTAAATTGTGAATTTGAAGCAATAAATCCGGATTAATAAAATTGAATTGAAGTCTGTAGGAATTGCGAGCTATGATTATTCGGTACATACATCACCTACGTAGGCATTCATCATTTCATCAATTGTGAGTCACACAATTTCTTGCAATAGATGATTAAAATGCGTGTCCGGACTCCAGATTTCCCCGGATGTTATTATCAGTTATCTCATGTTCTACTATTTGTATTAGTTTGTGATTGTATCACAAGCGCAAGTTTCAAGTTTATCAAAGATTATACTAAAACAAAATGGTTTTGACGATAAAACATAAAGATTTTAACTCTGAATTTGAAAGTAAAGAGGAAGAAGAAGTGGTGGATTCAGATTTTGAAGATTCAAGCGATGAATATTCAGAGTCTTCGGAGTCTTCAGAGTCTTCAGAGTCTTCAGAGTCTTCAGAGTCTTCAGAGTCTTCAGAATCTTCAGAATCTTCGGAGTCGTCAGAGTCGTCCATGTCGTCAGTGTCGTCAGTGTCTTCAGTATCGTCAGTGTCTTCGGAGTCTTCAGATTCATCATCGTCTTCAGAGTCATCATTGTCTTCAGTATCATCATCGTCTGCAGATTCGTTGTCGGAATCCTTGGAATTATCGCCAGAATCCCTCAACAATGCCAAAGAAGAGCCGGAATCATCGCTTGAATCAATGAACAATGCCAAAGAAGATCCGGAATCATCGCCTGAATTACTCAACAATGCCAAAGATGATCTTTGTTCATCTGTCCAAGAAGATCTTTGTCCAATATTAAGACCAAAGTCTAACAAACCATTCAAAAGAGGAGTTGTGTTTGCCAGCATTGAAAAGGAAGATTTCTTTGTACCAGAAATAGAAGTTGAGGAGGAACAAATTGAACCAGAGGAGAGTCCAAAAGAAGAAGATGAAGAACCTGAAGCCGACGGGTTGCCTTCTTATTCGGAACCTATAGGACCATTCATAAATGTACGAAATTCCAGGCGAAATATTGGCTTTGATTTGTCTCACATGTCTTTCACAGAAACTTATCTAAAAGTCAAAGAATTGGAAGAACAAGTAACTCAAATGGACGCAATGGTCTTAGAAGTCCAAACGAAAATACAAACAAATGGATTAGAGAAAGGATCATTTCACATTTCAAAACTCCAAAGCATTGTCCAAGATGCCAAAGAACACATTTCAGAACTAAACAAACTGTTTGATGATCATCACAATGATTGAAACAATAAAAGATTGATTCTTAAACTAATAAATCATTGTAGTACATTGCTTGACAAACATGAACTTTGCACAAGGCATTTTGATATGCTTGGTCTTTGTTCAAGTTCATGCTGGTCTTTGGTCTGAGCATTCTGACCTCGAAAGGGGAAGGTACATGCTGGTTGAAATAGATGATGAACATTTGGATAAGATTGCTGATGGTCAAGATGATGGAGGTTCATCATCAAGTTCAAGTTCTTCTGAAGAAGACCACGATTTGCAAACCATCCCAGGAACTGTACTGAGTATTCATCCTCGAAGGAGACGACCTGCTCATAGGAGGATCTTTCCTAGAAGACAACCTCGTTGGTTTCACCGTCCAAGACCTATGATGCATCATGGAATGCCCATGAGACCCCATCCAATGATTGCTTGGCGACCTGTCATTACTTGGCATAAACCAATGTGGATGCATAGACCATATTCCATGTTGAAAAGACCGATGATGAGAAGACATTTTGGAGGACCTTTCAGACCTATGGGTGGACCACAAAGACCAATTAGACCTGAAGGACCAGGATTCAGACCTTCAGGATCAGGATTTAGACCTGCAGGACAAGGAATAAAACCTGCAGGACCAGGGTTCAGACCTGCAACCCAGGATACAAGTAAATTAGTTTTAAAATTGTTCATTTTATGATGTTAAAAGGTTTCAATGTAGGTGGAGAAGAATCGGATTTTGATCAATATCTGGATGATGAAGATGATAATGACGACAGTGGAAACGTTGACGTCAATACTTTCAATTCAAGACGAAATATGGTTCAAAAAGGCAAATTTTACAGAGCAGTTTGATGCTGCAATAAATCTTAATTAGAATTTTTCTTTATTGCATTAACGTATCACAAAAGTTCCGCAGTTTGCAAAGTTTTCAGATAAACATATGAAAATCCAGCCATCAAAAACATACAATCACAACGGTCCAAAACACCACCATGTCCCGGAATGAAACTTCCAAAATTCTTCCGCTTACACGCACGTTTCAAACCAGAAGCTAGAAATCCACCAAAAGGACCGATTAAACTACAAAATAGGCTGATAAACACTCCATTCAAAACACTATAATCTTGTAACATGGACGGAATTTGGCACTGGGTTACAGTAAAAAGGGAAGTAGAAAAGTCACCATGAAACACATTTGAAAGGTAATCAGGATTGATTTGTACAGGGCAAACTAAGTAGGGTACAGTGAGGTAGCAGGTAAAGGTAGTGCCCAATAAAAGGGTTAGGAGTCCACCTCCAATGAAGCCTTCTTTGGTCTTCTTAGGACTCAACTTGATCAAAGGAGTTCGACCACAAAAGAAACCAACCATGTAGGCTGCAATGTCATTGATTGTGATGATTCCCATAGGTAGGACATACCACATTAGACCATGCAACATTGCCTTGTTGAGCAAATGACCAGGTAGAGCAAAGGATAAAAGCCAAATGTGACACCAAGCAAAAAGTGCATATCTTTTCATGTACAGTTGATCTCTGACCATGCTGAACACAAAGTACACAATCAATGCCATGTAAGCTGTAAATCCAAAGGCTAAGTGGTACTTGAACAAGACATCAAGCATTGGTAAACCACTCAAATCAATGGAAATGTCTGGAGCAATGATTAACCAGTGGATGACCAAAAAGAGGTACCAGCACCAACTTGTAATTTCAGGTTCTTTGACATTCAAGACATTTTTGCCCATGTTGAGGACTTCATTGTAGCAAGCAAATTCAACAAGGTAAGTTAAGCTGATTAAGCCAATTGGACCCATGGAGACTAGGACTGAAAAGCTTAAGATGAGAGTGGTTCCAGAGATCATTCTGGTGATCCAGTTTCTCCATCTTGGTGGCAACCTGGCAAGTGCATGGTCAGCCAAGTCCAAGACTTTTTGAGGAATTAAGGATTCTGGTTCTTTAAGATCCTCTTCTAAGATGTCTTCTTCACATGCTGAGTCAGTATCATTGCCTTCTAATGCAGTATTGTCTTGACTCTGTAAGTTAAATAGCTAATGAAACAAAGTTTGATTAAATTGCTACAAAAGACTTACCACATCCTCTCTTGAACTGGAATTTGAATCTTCACTGTTTTTGACGCGGCCCTCCATACTGTCAAGGCTGTTGGTGACGTTGTCAACAACAAATTAAACTGTGTCACAAACTCAAACAGAAACTAAAAGATAAGGGGAAAATCAATATAAAAACGCTTTTACGGCTTAGCCATGAAGGCTGAAGCCCAACAAGTGATCTACACTACGCAATGTTGACAGTTGCAGGTGTGTAGCTTGTCACTCAAGTTATATACAGAAATGTCCTACATTCAAGTGGACTAGTGTAGTACTTGTTTTTCATGATAGATGAATGCTTGAAGAGTCATTCACTAATCTCGAGGATTTTGCAGGAAGATTTGCCAAGTTTTGAGAAAGTCAATCGGCAAATTGAAAATCTTATGGAAATGAAATGCTATTTTTGGAAAACATTTTGATTTCGCGGAAAATTAATTCCTTTGATTCTCATGTATCAAAAATCAAAATCAATGATTTAGCAATACATCAAGAATCTCATATATCAGTTATTCAAAAAACCAAGGAAAAGTCATACAGTGTTTGAAAATCCATAATTAAGGTCTCATTTTAGTACATTTGTTCATTTTTAGCGCTAAAATTCAAATGCAGAAATCAGAAATCGACTATAAGTGCATTATTGGCAATGTTTTGGCGCGAAAATTAAAGTATTTGAAAAATGTCAAAAAATGTGGATTCCATGAAGAATCTACAGAATATTGGAAAACTAAATTCCTCATGACAAAAGCTCATTCGTCTCTACTAATTTGATAATTTCATACCTGGCTTAGCTTTCTAGTCTAGATGGCGTTGAAGAACACAAAGAGTAAAAATAATGGGAATGGTACAGAGTTGTTTCACAGCTTGGAATTGGTTCCAACCATCTCTGGTCAATTTAGAGACTGAAGATTCAAAGCCAAAAGTGTATTCTTGGGATACCAAAAAGATCGATTTGACTCAGTACAGCTTTGAGAACTTACAGGAGCAGACTGTGGTAAAAGCTCCAGGAAGCATTGAAGGCGAGCAGTTCATGGTCAGAAACTGCATTAACTGCAACATTTACCTTTTGGATCACATAAATACAATCACTATCGACGATTGCAAAAATTGCAAAATCTTTATTGGACCAACAAAGGTAAAGAACAGTTAGAAAAATATTCAAAAAAGTTTCATTTTATTACATTTCAGAGCAAAATACATTCATTTTCAAAAGTATTCACAAATACAATTTTGACATTTTTTAGCGCCAGAATTCAAATATTTTAAAACTCAATTTTGATTGAGTCTGATTTAGGATCCGGATCCGCAATTTGCACATTTTTCCATTTACTAATTTTAATTTTCAGGGTTCACTTTTCATCCGTGATTGTTCAGATTGTGTGCTAATCGCTGTTTGTGGACAATTTCGTACACGAGATTGCACAAAAATCACGACTTTTTTGTGCTGTGCCACTCAACCAATCATTGAAGCTACAACCTCAATCAAGTTTGGATGTTTTCAAGCATCTTATCCGGAACTTGAACAACAATTTGACAAAGCTGAATTGTCACCTTACAACAATTTATGGTGGAATATACACGATTTCACACCCAATACAACTGGGGACGGTCCAAATTGGTCGATTTTAGGGGAATTTTACAAAGTCCAAGATTTCATTGATTCCCCGGAAAATTACACTTTGAAATTCGACAACTCAACAGGTACTCGTGAAACTTTTATTACATATTGTTTACTCCTTTCATTTTGACGAATTAGTATTCACAAAGAATTCCAATTCCAATTTTTGATTATATGAAACTTTTACGCCATCTAGCGACCATTTTAGCTTATATGTATTGAAACTAAAGTTTGTTTTCCCTTACAGTACCTTCGACTATTGGTACCAGGAATCGGTATCATGACAATGAATCCACATTGACAATGATCTTTCATGACGAGGTACAAAATGAACGGGCAAAGAAAATTGTTGAATCTTTGAAAGATAACACTGATCAATTGGAACTTGTCAAATCAAGGAAACTTACTCTAGACGTAAGTAACTTTAAAAATGATTTTTGGCAACGCAAAACTTAATTCTATTTTAGGCTTCGGATGCTGAGAGGCTTTTCAGCAACATTTCAATACGACAAAATTCAATGAAAGGACCATTAATTGGCTTGCAGGTAATATACATTTAAATGTTGATTTTTGGCGCGAAAATTCAAATTACTTTTCATTGCAGATTTCTGGTCCTGGTTGCTTACAAAAAGTCATAGAAATCTCAGAAACAGTAAGAAAAAGTACAGGTTGTCAAAGAGACATGATTTATTGTTCCGGATCGTCAGAAGAGGCCAGAAAAGATATCAACAATCTGTTCCAATTCGTTGAAATGCAACTAGGCTTTTGAAAATGTTTTAGTGTACATTTTTGCTAGTCGTTCAAATCAAATAAAGAATTTGCTTCTTTTTGGCACTTTTTCAAACTTGCAAAAAGTCTACTTTGTTCCTCTTGATTCCGTTTCAATTTGGCAATCACAATATTTTTCATACTCAATTCTTGTTGTAAACTTTGAACTTTCAACTTCAAAGTCTCATTTTCGTACTGATAATCTTCAACACTTTTCATCTCAGAAGATTCTTCTTCGGTAGCGTAAAATTCATGATCATCAAGCATTGGTTCTTCCTTGATGGCTTCATTGTATTCCGGTTCTTCTTTGATATTAACACTTTGTATCTCCGGTTCTTCATAAGGTTCTTCAACAATCTGATCAATTGGATAATGTAACAAAAATGGATCTTCGCTAAACGTATCCAAAGTGGCTCGAATATGAGTTTTGGATAAGCGTTCTTTGCCCAAAATCAGACCAAAAACTTTCATGGCTTCGTCCGGTCGATTTTTACCTATACGTACTCCACGAAACCAAACTGGATCACTTGGTCTAAATTCGTGAAATCTTAAAGGCGAAGGGAAAATATCTGACGTATCCGGACTCAATTTTTGAACGTATCTGTGAATGTAAAGTCCAGGATTGAAGCCAACTGGATTGATGACAAATGGAATTTGACCTTCAATATCTTTGAGTTTGTAATATTTCAAGTTGTTTTCTTCTGTAATATAAAGCAAATCTTTGGTCATTTCATTCATGTATCCATTTTTGTCCAGTCTTAACAAATAGTGGAACAAGAAAAAAATGCCAAATTGCACAAAATTGTTGAACCGTTTCCGCCAATCTATAGGAATCAAATTCAATTTTGCCACGAAATCCTCCTTATCTGAATATTCCATTAATTCTGATAAGTTTTTCAACTGTTTGAAAACTTCAATTAGTAATGATGCACTCAGTGGTTCATTGGCGATGGGTAAATGATTACTTTCTTGAATATTTGGTATCAATTCTTCTTTCCAAAACTTGTCAAAATGTGGAAAATCTTGGACGTAACCAATATTCACGGAAGTGTTACTTCGTCTCAATAATGAAGCTTTTAATAAACTTCTTGATATTGTTAGGGAAGACTTGGAATGATTTTTTTGTTGCCAACATTGTCGGAAGTATTCGATCAATGCCAAATCTATTGAATGTAAATCGTTGTACATTGTTGGTACGTCTGGAGCAAAGTCATTTTCTACTACGAATTTTTCAAATTCGTTGGCTTTGTACTCTTGTTTTCTATGCGTTTTTGCAGCAATGTCTGACATTTTTCAGTAGAATAAAATTTTTCTTGTCAAATTACTGAGTGAAATTTGTTTTGATTTTGAAAGACGATGATTGGCTGTCAGTATTTTGCTGACCAATCAGCTGATAGAAAAAATAAAAACAAATTGCAAATTGAGAGAATTTTTTGTCAAAATTCGGATTTTCAATAAGACCAAAAAAAATTCAATAAAGTGAAGTAATCAATAAGAAAAAATTGGCAGAAACGTTGCATTTACACGAATTAAAATCAAGACTTTTTTCCGGGAAAGAAAAACGGGTCAAATTCAAAACAAACGTCAGCTGACATACGTCAGAGACTGCGAGAAACTTGCGTAAGTTCATAACCTTGGTAAAAAGAACAAAACTCAAAATGTGGACAAAAGCGGGTCTTGCCATAGTTTTAAACCACTCAAATCTATGCATCAGATGTGTGTCTACAAGTCCAAGTCTGAGTAAGAAAAATCACTACGAAATCTTGGAAATTCCACGGGCTGCCACACCAAAAGATATTCGTAAAGCCTTTTTGAAGAAATCGAAAGAGGTAAATGATAAAATAACCAAAATGAAAGGTATCAGAAATGTAAACAAAGTTTCACGAATTTTTCTACGATTTTTTTTGCTTAAAAGTGTACAAAATTTGCCATGAACTGAAGATGAATTTGTCTTTACAGTTTCATCCAGATATTCAACAACGTAAAAATCTTAGTCAAGCCCAAATCGATGCCAACCACGAATCATTCGTCCAGATCAACACAGCTTATGAAATCTTGAGCCGGAAACATGACCGGAAAAATTATGATCGTGAACTACGCGCTGAACAAGCAAATCAAGTATACGAAAAATATGGCGTTGGAAAAGACGGCAAAACTGTCAACATGGACGAAATGACAATGGAGGATCGTGCAAGAGTTTATGGATACTACAAAGACGTTAATTTCCAATACAACAGTGACAGATATTGGATTGCAGGCGCATGTATTTTCGTGGCCATCGCAAGCTACGTGATCCATTTCAACATCGCAAAATTGTCTTATAAAACTCACGCAAATGCTTTAGACAAAATGACAAAAGAATTGTCAGAACTCGAAGATGAAAAGAGATCCCAAGCAAGCAAATTTGCCAATGCAAATGCAGTCCAACGTAATTGGATCATGAAGAATGACAATGAATCTGGTGACAATTTACGTGAATTTGACAAGTACCAAGAAAAATTAGCGGCAAGAAAAAGATCAAAAACTGTGGAATTAGTTGTCGAAGAACAGCAATAAAGAAAGTGTAAACTTGAATTTATTTCAAGATGCTTTTTCAGCTTCTAAAACGTCATCTGGTGGCTCCAAAAGTGATTTGAAGTTTGAGTAATGCTTGAACACAAATTCTGGAGCGAAATCCAACTCTTCATCTTGCAATGCTAATCCTAAAGTTTTTTGTCCATTGAACCAAATTCCTTTTTGAATGAGACTTTTGATGTAATTGAGGTCTAATTTTTCTGGAAAATCTCCCCATCTTGGAGTATCTGCTCTTTGAGCCGAAAGTAACTTGAGTCTGATGCCTTCCGGACTGAAACACCAGGAGCAATGGTGACCCGCATAGTTGCCAGGTAAACCAATCTAAGGCAAAAAAATGGATTAAAACAAGTTTAAAAATATGATTTTTTTAAAACTTACTTCTACAAAAACATGGATTAAAACTGGTTTAAAAATATGATTTTTTTAAAACTTACTTCTAAGGGAGGTTCATAAATGCATTTCATACTCCGAATGTTGTAGACATTGCTCATACATTTATTCTTCAAATTGGCCACAGTTGATCCCACACGTAATGGATTAGTGGTTTGGTCATGGGCAACATTTGCCCAATAATATGCATAAACTGACCATCGAGTATTAAATTGTAAAAATCCACTGTAACCGTCATGGAATTTCAAAAATTCCAAGACTTCCACCTTTGGAATTTCATCAGCATCAAAACTTAGGAACAAATCTTCATCTTGCAAGTTTTCAATTCTGTTCAAGGCATGAGCAGACATAAAGTTTCTTAGATAACTTTCGGTTTGCCATCCATCTTTGATGTAACTTTCAGGAATACTTTCCATGTAAACGTACAGAATTTTGTGTTGCAAATCAGCCAAAAATCCATCTTTGAAAGCACTATGAAAATACAAAGGTTTCCAATCTCCACCTGAAGTCATTTGTGATTCCATGATGACGAAAATGTCCACCACTTTGCTCAATTGTCTAAAACAGATTTCAATCGAAGACAATTCATGATTAACAATCACTCCTAACACAATTCTTTTCGGATTTTGTCTGACTGGAAAATTCTTCATGCGTTTGAGTCTTGCAATACTTCCAGGGACACTGCAATGTTCTCCATAAAAATCTGATTTAGGTGGATCCGGATTTTTACAGTGACATGTAGTATTTTTGGCTGAAACTGTCGAAGTTTCATTTGTTCCTTTTATGGAGCAAGTAACATTCTGAAAAATAAGAAAAAATAACGAAAAGGTTGAAAATTTTATTGGATAATACTCACATTGTAAAGTCTAAAGTATTGATTGAAAGACAAATTAGGAAGTTGACTAATATCTATTTTGTAACCTATTCTTTTGGGTTCAGTTTCATTTTCGAATCTATAGTTTGATTGATTTTTGTCAGGTCTCCATATCAAGTAGGGATCGATGTAAATTGCGTTCCTATAAATAATGTAGTATGTATGTAGTAATACAACCTCCGCCCTACATTGTAAGAAATTGATACATATCCATGAATGTTTTACTTACAATAATTTTGAAGTTGGTCCACTATAATAACTTTTGGTTGAAACACTAATTTTAGCACTGCTTGGTAAGGGTCTAGTTGTATTTGGCACATTAGACAGTTTTTGTAGAATTAGTTCATTGACCAATGTAAGGAAAAGCACCTGCAAAGTCAAGGAGTTTGATTAGGTACAATTGAAAGCAAAGTAAAAATGTCCGGAAATACTTACAAAGAGTAGAATCAAAATGAACTTGTGTCCACATTTCTGATGCTGCTGTTCTTTAGGTGATGTCATTGTTACTGCCTCACATTGTTTGGCTTAAATTGAATAGGATACAATACTTAGGGATGCTTACAGGTGTTCTTATCAACTTTTTATAGGTAACACTTGAAGACAAACTACATACTCTACTATTAATTATCAATCTAAGCAAATCGGCTTTCTTCACAATTGAAAGCATTCAACTGTGTCTAGTCTGCCAAGTGAATTGACTTTCTTTGCTAAATGTGTTAACACCATGGAAACCAAGGCCCTAACAAAAACCACCTGCCTTGAATATAATTGACAAATTACAGAGTCTGTGACAACCACCAAACTTTCGTGGACAGGTGGTCATAAAAGGAATGTGACTTTCAGTTACCCCTGGGGAAACATAAATATGTATGTAAAGTATGCAGTACAATTTTTTGTCTATAAAAATACTATGGTTTTATATATTAGTATCTTGAGCTAGGGGGACCTAATTCCCAGCCATCTCAAAATTAGCAAAATTGCTGGATTTTGTGTGTAAATTGATTCTTTTCAGATCTAAGACCGCGGCGGTTCCAATATCAAAATGAATTAGCAAATAAGCTTGAAATCAATATTTACATACTATGTACGTTGTTGGCACCAAATTGACAGTTTACAAACAACTGAATTTCAGCTTCTTCTTTAATAGTAGTTTATCAGGGAAATGGAATTTTCAAGATTAGCAAAAAAATGCATTATCAGAGTAGAGTAAAGCCAAACGACTGAATTTCAGCTTCTGAGCCGTAGCTGTAGTTTATCACGGAAAATTCCCTCTGATAATATAACGCGGAAAACACGTTTGGAACCAACAGATCTAACATTACAGAAATGGGGATACACATTGAACAATGCTCAAAACTCAAATTCCCTGTGAATGGGGAATCCCAAAAACTAAAATTCCCAGACCGAAACCCCTAATAAAAAATATGCAGTATCCAAATACAGAAAAGTAGTAGAGTTTATTTTCTATTATAAAACTATGACTTTGTACACCATACATTACATGTAAAATCATTACTATCATGACTTGAACTAATCCATGCTTTAAAAGTTATACTTCCTCCAAGTGGATGGCTTTGTTGATAAATCTTGTGAGATTTGCAAATCTTCTGTCTGATTTCCACTTTTCTCAGTTGATAAATCAGACCTACACCACCTTCTGAACACCCTTGTTTCAATTCAAAACATTGAACATTGCTAACCAAACACAATTTGCTTGAGATTTTGAAGGTGTAGTGCAATGGTATGGTGTCTTTCGATATCTTCACTTGATACATGGTTTCAGATGTTAAGAACTCTATTGCTTTGGAATCTGCTTCAATCACTTTTCTATGCTCCTAAAAATCGATAATATTAAAAAGGTAAAGCCAAATATTTTGAAATGCAAGACTTACTGGAGATGATGGAATTTTATTTTGATGGACTTTGTGTGTGAACTTATTGGCACACCAAATATGACAGGATGCTTTGTTTTGGACTGATACACCTTGATGATACCAGATGTCAACCAGTAGAGATTGGTTTTGGTGCAACTTTCCAACCAAGACAGCTTTCCTTTGACAGACAGTTCTTGAATCTTGACTGTCAGGAAAAGTAATGTTTAGACCATAGGTTGAACAAGCATCTTCATCTAAATGTGAGCATTGGAAAGTTGCTAGACAAGTTTCTTTTCTGTTCAAGTGAAACTTTTGTTTGACCACACATAAGCCATTGTTGCAATCATCATTTGTTAGTAATTGAGATGTAAAATGCAATGTCCTGTAATCTGCTGCATCAGTCAAACTTTCAACTTTAGTATTACACCAAAACTTGCAATGCATTTGGTAGTTAGCTAAAGAAGTTTTCCAAAGGGTCAAATTTAATGTCTCATGAGTCTCTAATTGTGCATGAAACATTTTGTTTTCAAAGCACAAAGGAATGGTGTCATTGTGAATGCTAATGTACAATCCGGACAGACTACAAATGTTTCCAGTAAGACTTGAACACATCATGGACAATTCACATTTACTTGAACCCAACCAAACATAATTTGCATGCTTGGTGCAAAGGTCGCCATCTTTGCAAACCTCATTGAATTGTTCAGAGACCTCATGAGTTGTGTTATCTTCTAGTTCAAGGAAAGTTGGATTGGCTGAGGCATCAAAAAACTTCACATGTTCACTGATTTTCAATGGTTGAATCTGAAACAAGAAGTTTAGGTTGCAAACTTGGAAATTCGTAAGTAGAATTTCTTACATTAGTAAAATTGCTTTGTGGAAAAAAAGGTTCGAGGCACCAAAAATAACAAGCAACATTAAAGTCCAGATTATCTTCTGTGTACCAGAAATTAATAGCTAGTGAGTCTGCATGGTTCAAAGTCACATTGTAATGCTGACCAGGATGGCAAATGTAATCCTTGTCTGATCCTTTGACCATCTCAATTCCATAATCACCACAAATGTTTCCTGTTAGGGCAGTGCAATAGAATGCAGCTTGGCAACCATATGGAGCATGCCAATTGTAAACCAATGATTTCCTACAGATTTCCGTTTTACATTTTTGGTTTGAAGTCTGATTCAATTCCAGAAAGTAAATATGTTTTCCAGACAATGGAGTTGATAATGGGACATCTGAAAGGACCATTTTTGACAAGGACAAGTCTTCTGTATTGACATTCATTTTGGGTTGATGATCAAAATTATATCTGTTGTGTGTGTCTCTGCACCAAAAGTAGCAAGAAATGTTGACATTAGCATTAAACATGTGCCACAATCTGACATTCAATGTAGACTTTCTTGAAATGTAAGTTTCATAAATCTCATCAGTATGGCAAATATTTTGCTGTTGGTCATTTTGTAAGACTAAGCCATGATCAGCACAGATATGTGATCCCAAATGACTGCAAATGACATTGAGTTGACAAGGTTCATTCCCATGCCAATGAAACATGAAATTGTGAAAACATTTCTTTGAGCCTTTGCAATTCCAAGAGTCACTATTGGAGTCTAAATGGTACAACCTCACAGGTGATAATCCAATTGAAGTGTTAGTTTCTTGCACTGGTTCCATGTTCAATAAATGTTTAGTTCTTTTTTCCTGTTTGAAATAAGTTATTACTGTTGATGCAAAACATTAAAAAGGACATATTTTCAGTTTAGTTTAGTATAGTTTATTGAATAGAATTAATTTAATAAAAGAGCTTACCACCTTGATGAGAATCTCTGCGTCATAAGAAGTGTTCCAAAACTTAGCAGCAAGACTATTGTTGCACCAAAAGTAACATTGTAAGTCAAAGAATGAACCAGGCACATACCATAACTTAATGGTTGCTTCATCAGTTAAATCAGTTTGATACAAATGATCTTCGTGGCAGATTGGATATGAATGATCTGTCAATAGATTGAGCCCATAGTCTCCGCAAGTGTTGTGGGTCAAATTGGGACAAAAAATTGAAGCAGTGCAAGAGTCTTCCCAGTGCCAGTTGAAGTACATGTTGGCAACACAAGTGTCATTGAAACAACCATTCAAATCTTTAGAGTCCACTGAAAATTTGTATGTTTGCACTGGAGATAAAGGATAGCTGTGACTAAAGTCTATATCAGTACTATCATTAAACTTTTTCTGAGGAGGATTTCGTTTAGGAAAATTTTTGATTTGTGCATTAGGTTGGCCAGAAGTCCATAAGATACAATCAATGTCAGCTCTGATCCATTTGTATGATTTGATGATCAAACTTTCTACATTTTCAAAGCTATATGTATGCTCCTTGAAACAAATAGATTCTGAGCCAATTTGAAACTCAAATCCCCCACAAACATCAGCACCTAAATGTTTGCAGTATAAGTTGATGTAGGGGTTGAATAACTCATGTTGTTCCATATCTAAGTTCCAATAACAAACGTCTGATTTCATACAATTGGTTCCCATCCACAGATTGTAATAATTGAAAGGGGAAAGAGCCAAAGATTGTGTGATTTCAATAGGCACATCCACCAGTTTTGATGAAGTCTCAATTTTTGGGTGTTTTATAGCACTTCTAAAGATTTCTGAATCAGAGGCAGTGGGTTGTAATGGTACCTTTCCATCAAGAGTACACCAAAAGTAACATTCAACATCTGGAGTGTGTCCTCTAAGTACACTCAAATTGATATCCACTCTATCCTTGACTGCATTCATGACAGAATAATGACTGACGTTTCCATAACAAATTGGAACTTCTCTATTCAGCCACATGACAAATGTACCACAAGCATCTTGACCAAGTTTTGGGCAAACCAAAGTGGACTTGCAAGCATAATCTTTTTTCCACAGGAAAGTCAAAGATCTGTCACAGATATGACTATCCAAACATCCAATATTAGCATCATGTAAGTGATATACAACTTGGGGTGAAGTAATTATCTCATGTGTTTTAGTGATTGGAATGTCTCTAACTCGAGAACCATTGATTTCAATGGGTTTAATTTCGTAATCTTTCTTTGCTATAGCAACAAAATCTTCACTTGGTTGACACCAAGCATAGCAATCAATCTCATGTGCATCCTTTTCATCCCATTGAGTATACCAGTATTCCAATCTGCCTGTATCTTGTAATGGTGCTGAAATAGTCACATTAGTTTCACAAACAGTTGAAACATCTTCGTTTATCTTCAATTTGATTCCATAGTCCCCACAAATATGACCAGTTAACTTCTTGCAAGTAAAATGAAGCATACAAGGCTCATCAAATAAATTCCAATTAAAGTCCAAAGTTTCTTTGCACTTTATCATTGAACATGGCTTGGATTTTCTCTTGAATTCATAGACTTTGGTTGGTGACATATTCACATCGTTTTCAAAATAACTCAACATGGTATCTTTGACAATCAAGGTTGAGTTATTAGAGCTCTGTTTGATAGTCTTCTGTGGCATTTTCCCATCATATGTGCACCAAGCATAGCAATCAAAGGTGAAATGAGAAAAATCTCTCATGAGATACACATAAAACAAGACCTTTCCATTTGGCCCTACAAAATTTTGTACAATCTCTCCTTGGATACACAAAGTTTCAGTTTTATAATTAGACACATTCCTGATTCCAATTCCAGGCACAAAATCGCCACAAATGTTTCCACTCATATTTGGACAAACTGCTCCAACAATGCAGGTAGTATCATGATGCCAATTCAAAGTAAAGATATCTACACATCTATCTTGATTACATTGTTTCTGAAATAGAAAAAAGGACCTTCAAAAACAATGTTCTTGAAATATTTTCCTTTCATTTGGATCTATGTAATTTTATGTACACAAAAATCAACAGGTCTAGGTCCTTGAGAATGAATAATGTATTACCTTGACATATGATTCATTGATGTTGTAAGCAATGAAGGGAGACAGACCTTGATTAGTTTTCAAAGGCCTAGCATGAATTGCTGCATGAGTTACATCAATGTGCTGATTGGGCCCTTTCAGTCCAGGCTCCATCCCTGAAGCAGAACACCATAAATAGCAATGCAAATTGCTTGGGACATCATTTTGCCCAAGGTGGTGATGCCAATGTTCCACTTCAATCGGATCGTTTTTCTCCAAGTTTTGAAATTCAATCACTTGATTAGGGTGGCAGGGCGTCAATTTCTTTGAATTGGCTGTCAAAATGATCCCATAATTCCCACAAATGTTCTTATCGAGATTCTGGCACACAAATTTGCCACTGCAAGCTTGCTTATATTGCTTATTTAAAGTGATTTTTGACCAACAAATATCACCAGAACAGGATCTTGTTTTGAGACCATCAGTAGAGATGGAAACATTGTACATCATCATAGGTGATAGATTCATGGAATATTCTTCTGTCTCTCCTAACTTGATTTGATGCCATTGATAATCTTCAACTTTGTGAGGCTAAAACACAAACTTGTCATTAGTTCAATCTATTTGGTTTTTGAAGTTGGGACTTACCAAGATGTACTTAGGTTTGGTTGCAGCTACTTTAGGGATTTGTCCATTTTTGGTACACCAAAAAAAGCATTCACCTTGGTATCCAAAATACAATTCATGATGCCAGAAAGTGACCACTGCTCTTTGACCAGCCCCAATAGTTCCTTCATGTACCACATTGCTTTCACAAACAGTTTCATTCTTGATGGTCATTCCTTCCTTGCTTAGATGGCTAACAATGACTCCATAATCTTGGCAGGTGGCTCCATCAAGCTGAGTGCACAAAAAGCTTGATTCACAAACAGCTTCTGGATTTAACCACTCAAATGTAAGTTTTGTGGAGCATACATGAGTGTCAGGATGACACTGATAATTTTTCAGGTTCTCTCCAAGTTTGTAGACTTTAACTGGTGATGTAATAACATCAGTTTCATTTTCCAATAGTTGCACTTGTCCTTCAGGTATCTTTTCGATGTTTTCAACCAATTTATTCATGGCTTCCAAAGCAACGCGATGGGTTTCTTTTAGTGGTGCAGTATCCAACATCTCAGAATTGCACCATGCAAAACACATCATTTTAGGCAAAGTATCTTTGCTTGTTTCCAAAGCTTGTGGGTCAAAATTGACTCTGATACCGATACTTTCATCGCTTTTGCCCAAATTCCAGTATTTTCGGTTGCCTTTGTTATGAATTCTGGCTTCTTCTATGATCCGCTCATCTTTCCATTTTTCAGCAAAAACCTCAATGTCATACACCTGGAAATTATTCATTTTGGTGGGTATTTTTAGACACTTGTATTTCGTTATTTTACCTGTTTTTTGGTCCAAGGATCAAACCTGCTTTCAATATTGTGACAACCAATCAATCCACGACATGGCTGGTTTCTAATCATATTGAATCTCCAACTAAAGGAAGTCAAATTCATCTTTCCTCTACATTGTTCAAAAAAAGGCTCTTTTAGCCTAAATACCACTGATGTCCATAATTGCCTTTCCAGAACTGAATCATTTCCAGAGCAATCATGTCTCAATTCAATGATGGTGTATCTATGGTTGGTCGCTTCCTAAACAATATTATGTTAACAAACCGATATATTTAGATGTCCAAAGTTGTATGCATAAAACTTACCAGTATTACAGGAAGGATTGCAATTATCGCTAAATTCACCAAATGCATTTCACTGTTTTGAATTCACATAGTTTCACAAAATAAAGAGTTCAAACTATTCAAATGCTAAAAGGCAACTGTTAGGTGTAGAGTTGTAGGACTCTCGGCGAGACTAAAATAAAGAGTAGAGACTTAGAGAGTCTTTTGCTTATTCAGCATTTTTTGTTGCCAAAGGTGAAGAAGTAATTGACGGCGGCTTTGCCTTTAGTAAATTGATCTATTAGTTCAAACTATATTACCACAGATATGATTGATTGGTACGGAAAAAGGGTACGAATTGATCGCATTTCGGGAATTAGTTTTTTTTGTAAATTTTTTCTATGGCCTTGATTTTTAGAAAAAAAAATCTGGGTTTAAAAATTCTTACTAAGCCATTTTTATGTACCGAAGAAAATTGCCAATAAATATTTCTAAAGTCAAGGTGAAATTGGCGAAAAATTTGTAATTAGACCTATGAGTAATCTCACATTTATGTAATGTTTCATCTGAAGTTTCGCTAGACTTTGATAATGTTGTACTTTTTGGGACTGACCATCATTTTTACAGCTTGTCCGTTTTCCCATGAAGAGCATCAACAATAAAGAGAGTTCTAAAAATAGAAGAATTGAATTGACCGGAAAACCACTTTTGTCATGACCATCAAATTACAATTGGGCGTCAATTGAATTCAAATTGCCTATCGTAGCCAAAATTAATTTGTCAGTTGGCACAGGAAAAAGATGAATAATTTTTGAAACGGAAAAAGGGGAAATTTGCTGTACTCCACCCTATACAAAATAATCCAAGATATCACACAACAGTGTTTGAAAAGCACCAAAAATGTCTCATTTTAATTTTCACCTGAAAAAAAAAATTCACTCGCATCTTTAGCGAAATTTTATTTGAATTTAAATGTTCAATTGCGCTTAAAAATCGCTCGCCTAGTTCGCTTAGCAAATGCGTCGTCGGTCCATTCATTTTGTCAACTAGGATGTTCACTCAAGTATAATCCCTTCATGAAAATCTACAACACACAAAACACTTCAACTAAGCTGGGATTATTATGAGATCGGAAACAACTGATTCTTATTTTTAGACTAGTTTACTTTGAACATAAAAATTCTGTTTTCTCTTCAGTTCCAAGGAAGCCGAAAAACTCGTTTTGTAAAGTGTATAAAAATTGTGTAAAACAAGTGAAGGACACAGCATGCTGCTCTCGTTCTAGTATATAATTTTAAGATTTTTGAGGGGGTACAAAAATCTGTGCTTTGGGATGACTTTGCATGTGCGAGGCTCTCTCCTAATGGGGTTGATAATTGGCACTTGCATGGAGGATTCATCGTTTTACTAAAGATCAGAGAGCGCACCAGCAGAGAATAACAGAACGAACGGAAGTTCGCTCATCCTGTGTATAGTGTCCCTCCCAATGCTCTATTATCTGTTCAACATAAGGTGTCTCACTTTCAAGATAACAAGCCGTAAACTGCGTTTCAGGCTGACACCGCGAGATAAGTCGAGTAATTACGCTTTTCAATTACGTTTGAATCGCGTTTGAATCGCGTTTGAACCTCGTTTGAATCAGCTNCAGCAGCAGAGAATAACACAACGAACGGAAGTTCGCTCATCCTGTGTATAGTGTCCCTCCCAATGCCCTATTATCTGTTCAACATAAGGTGTTTCATTTTCAATACAAAAAGGGATTTTATTTGCTAAAGTCTGAAAATAAAAATTAATTTTTGCGCCTAATACATATCACAAAAAAGAACAATGAATGTTTGAATTTTCGCGCCAAAAATAAAAAAGCCATAATTTACAGCTCTAATTTTGGGGCATTTTAGGGCAAAAACTCAATTAGTTGAGGAGAGAATGAACGACATTTTTGGCGTGAAAATTCAAATCTGATATGTATTTCTGGTTAGCGAAAAATACGAAAAAATCGTTTAGTTGAAAAATCATATGTTTTATATGGAATCGCTAATACGAGTTTAGCCTGTTGCGGCAACAGTAGCAGCGCTCGCGGCGCGGCACTAGCAATTGTGTCCCACTAAAGCTGACCCCTTGACCGGATCCCCCAAATCGTTTTTGGTCCGTGGGACACTTACTGGGATGCCAGATGACACCCATCATCCGATGTGAAAATCAGTCGTTTTGCGTGTATTGCACTGATCACATCTCTCTAAAAACTTTTTTCCTATGAAAAGTCCGAAGTCAATTTTGTCGCAGTCGCCATTTTCAATGTGCACTAAACTGTGAAGGTTACACTACTGTGATTTTGGTGGAGGATGAAGCAGAATAAACACCGAAAAAATGAAGCTGAAACTACTCCAGTTTGTTACAATATTGTGCCTTAATTTCTTATTGAGTGCAGCTCAAAATTGTCTTGATATTTGTGGGCCTAATTTATGTCAAAGGTAAGAAAAAAAATCTTCCAAAAGAATAGTGAACACCCTAATCATAATTCAATTTATTTTCAGTAGCTGTGATAATTGTTTACAAGGCTGTGAAGCAGTAAAAGTTGGCCTTGTCCAAGGCTGCAACAATGCTTGCAATGAAACCTACAACCCTTACTGTATCAAAGGCTGCCAAAAAGCCTTTGAAGCCTACAAAGAAAACATCATTGATAGTTTGGGTAATGTCCAACCTCCAACCATTTTAGAGCAACAAAAAGAAGCCTATTCAGTGATTTTGACTTTCAATAAAAAGTACCTGGATTTGTTATCAAGAAAGTTTCCAAAGCTACCAGTGAATGTGACATTATTGGCCCAAAGAATACCAGATTACTTGACTGATGAGAAGACTGCTTGGTTTGAAGTGCAATATGTAGATTTAGGATTGAAAGAGTCTGAATTTGTGTGGAATGTCACATCTTTGAGACCTTATACTCAATACCACTTCAAAGTTGAGTTTCAGTTGTCTGCAGAATTGGGCAGTTTTGGAACACAGTCTACATTGGTTGTCAGAACCAAACATGGTGGAATACCATCCAAACCATCACTTTTGTCAGTTGAAGTAGTAAGTATACTATCTATTTCTAATGGCTTTTGCACTACTTTTTATTATACATACAGTGTGGGAAAATGATAGTTACCCTAGCACAGGAAACAGGTGTGCAGGACAAAAAGTCAAAAGTCGAAATCGGCGGAACCAACAAAGATTTTCTGAGTAAATTGACTCATTTTGTGTCTCGTCTTTGCAGAATAACGATTTGAATGTCAATATTCAATGGAGTCCACCAGAATTTATCAGTGGAGAAATTGCCAAATATGGAATTGAGATCAAAGCAGTTAATAACACATGGAATATTTCCAAAGACATTGAAACCAAAGATTTACAAAAAATTAGTCAACAAAGTCAAAATCAAAGACCCAAATATACCTACTCTACTGGTCCTTTAGAGTATGGTACACTGTACAATGTGACAGTATTTGCAGTCACTACTTATGGACATCAAGGGAATGTGGCAAAAGCTCTTGTACAAACTGTACAAATAGAAGAGGACATGATTCAAGATCAACCTTACTTGTATTTTGGCCGAGGAGTTGAACTGTACAGAAAGAAAATTGACTTAGCCATGCCATTTGAAAGAGATGAATTAGTGTACCAATTCAAAAGTACACTTCAAGCTATGGATACATTTTCTGCTGACAATCTGTTATTTGTGGGTGATGTTAATGGGATGTTGTACAGATTCAATTGTGACAAAAATTCCATTGAAAAAGAGGTCAAGTCTCCATTAAGAAGCATTTTGGCCATTAGTGTGGACTGGTTGTACAAGTATGTGTACATTGCTTCAGACTCCCAAGTTTACAGATGCACTTTTGGTAAGGTTTTTACTAACGAAAAAAAAAGTTCCACTACTATTTTCTTATTTTCTTGCAGAATTTAAGTGCATTTTGACAGACATTGTTGCTGAAGGAAGCACAAAAATCTCCAATTTCAAGGTTGACCCTTACCACGGATTTTATTTCTGGCTGGAAGACAATGACAAATTGGTGCAAGCAGAACTTTGTTCAATGTCTCAAAATCACACAAAAATGGAAAGAAAAATCATACTGGATAAAGGAGTAGGACACCAACTTAGTGATTTTGTCTTGCTGTATGACCAGTCTAAACTTCAAATTGCTGATTTGACTTTAAATTCCCTTTTTGAAATAGACATCCAGAGTCAAAGGTCGAAAAATCCAAGCATTGCAGTCAAGTAAGCAAAATATATTACAAAAAATAATTGTCTGTTTCAATATTTTACTTTTGCAGAAAGATCCTAAGAGACTATGATAGTTCTGAATTTCATCAAGTGGATCGCCTCTTTTCAATCCAATCTGAACTCTTCTGGACCAACCAAGACAGTGGATTGACCTTTGAAACACCAAGAGGATTGATCAAAACTGATGCAGGAAAAGATTTCACAGCAGGAATATTGAAATTCAAACATAACCAACCTATCCCAATACCTTTGAATCCAGTTCAAGAAATCAAGACCAACTTTGATTTTGATGATGAATCTGGAAATCAGCTAATGAAAATTCAATGGGAGAAACCTCTAATCAATCAACAAATGGGGTTTCAAGCTTGGCAAGAATGGTCATATGAAGTTAAAATCAATGATGAAACTTTAGAAATCACCAATGATACAATTCATATCATGCTGGATATTCCACATGACAAACTGATCAAGATTGAAATCCAACCTTTTTCAAACAAAGGCCTTGGACCTTCCAAAGTGATACAAGTGAAATCTTGGCCTCAAATTGCATCTCAGGTGAAAATTGCTCTGTTGAAACCCCAAGAAATTCAAATCAGAAGATTGAGTGGACTTGTTATTAGATCACTGCATGGTTTCAAAGCTAGTGATCTGGTTGGATTGGAAGCAAGGCAAAATGACTTCATAGTCAACAATGAAACTCAGCTGATGACAAGCTCAGGGACATTGTATTTTGATGGTGGACCATACATTGAAAGCTTTCAATATGAATCAGTAACAAATGTAACTTTCATCAACTTACCCAACTACAAAATGTTGATCAAGTTTGATGGAAACCAATCTCAGATTTTCAATTTGAGAGGAGCAAGCCAACTCCAATTGAATAGTGAAGAAGCAAAGTTGTGTTGGATTGAAAATGAGGTGTCAATCAAGTGTTCAACTTTCACATCCATTGATCAACCAGAAACTGTGTATAGTCTACCAAAGTTCACTGAAGCAAGAATCAAAATCTTGAGTTTGGACAAAATGTCTCATCAAATCTACTTTGTTGTTCATCAAGTGTCAGGATTTGATTTGTATGTGATTGAAGAAGGCAGCAGAATTGATCAAGCAATATTCATTCATAGCTTTGAAGGCCATCTTATTCAAAAGATGAAGTGTATCTTTGACAAGTGCTTTTGGATGAATACTGGAAAGATGTTTAGCTTTGATGTCCATGGAAAAAGTTTGTCTCACATGAAGAATGACCAAGATGCCTTGGATTTTCAAGTGTACTTTGAAGGAGGATTTGGCAAACCAGACTTTGATGTTGTGCCTACCGATCCGGAAGACTTGCAGTTCAACCAGAATGAGTTGAAATGGACAAAACAGTCCAATGAGCACTTTGAAATCAAATATGATCTCAAAATTGAGATTGAACAAGAGGTGTTTCAGTACAAAAATCTACAAGGCAATCATTTTGACATAAGTGACTTAACTAATAATCTTGACCCTTACACTAAGATTGAAGTCACCTTGAAATCCGTTTCACCCTGGACATTTTCATCCAGATCTGTATCAAAAGCTTTTTGGACAGAAATGTCTAATCCTTCTTCTCCCAAGAATCTAAAACTGTTTTTCCAACCTTTCAAATTCGAACCATTTTTGAACACTTCCAATTTGACTTACATCTTGAAATGGGACAAACCTGAAGATCCAAATGGACCTATCTTAAACTACAACATCCAAATCAAGTGCAGAAACCATCAAGTGTGTCTTGAACAAACTGTTCAAGAAACCAATTGGACAATTACTTCTCATCTGGACTTTGATGTCTTTGAGGTTCAAGCATCAAATGGTCCGGAACTGAACGGTCTACCAGCTTCAATCCAAAAGATTAGCAACCTAAATCCACAACCCAAAATTCTAGCATTAAACGACCTAGGTGTCAAAATCCTAGACTTGACAAGCGATTCAAACCAAGAGATTCTCTACCCAATTCACATTTCTGAAGATCCAAAACTTTTGACTTATCAAGCGTCTGAAGATCAAATTTTGGTTTTGGATCAAAATAACGTCAAATTCGCTTTACAATCAAATCAAATCTTACCTTCAACTGAGCTGAAAATCGAAGCCTCAAACATCATCTTTGATCCAATTTCCGAGTACTTTTATTGGACAGAAAATACCAAATTGATGCGAAGAACAGAATTTGGATCAAGTCTTGTTGTGTCGGTGTTCAACTCTGTACTGAGCCAAATTGCGTTGGATCCGGCTGAGAACCAAATTCTGTGGCTCAGTACTGCTCAGGGCGAGTTACATCGTGTGATTCTCAGCAATGACGGCACGCCAAAAATCGAGAAAAATCCCGTCAAAAATAAGTGTGCAAGTCTGAATGGACCATTCGGAACTCAAATCTACGTCAAAAATCACATTTTGTACTTCATTCAGAATGATCATTTTTGGAGTTTTGAAGAGGATTCTTGTACCAATTTTGGACCTATTGACAATTCTTATGACATTGAGAATTTTCTGGTGCTTGATAAACAATTCTTTTGGTTGAACAAAACTTCAAGATTCTTGACTTCAAGAAGTGGAGTGTTGAGCAGTGAACGGTTCAAGAAGATTACGGAATACTGTTCAAGCTGCCAAAGTCTTGACCCTGGTCAAAAGTCATGTTTCAATGCCCAAATCCAATTTAATGTGACTGAAATCCTGTCAAATGAAATTGAAATTCAAGTTCAGCCCATTGAATTTGGATCATCGTGTGTCAATGTCATGCCTCCAACTGAATTTGTGATAACTTTTGGATCATCACAAAGTTTGTACTACAAAATGGAACATAATTGGCAGAAGCAAACCATGAAACTGAAGAAGTTAGTCCCATTTACCCAATACCAATTGGACATCAAAGCTTTCAATGCTTTAGGAAGATTTGAAGATAATTTCAAATTAGATGTCAAAACTCTATCAGGTGTACCTAGTGCTCCACATCTTGTCAAACTTGAAGCTTTGACTCCAACGAAGATCAAAGTTCAATTCAGACCATCTAAAGTGTTCAACAGTGATGAAGTGCAATACAAAATCCATTATTCAACCAATGATTTTGTCAACTTTGAAAAGAATCCAAATCAAAGAACGATGATTTATAGTTCAATTTTGACAGATTTGAAACCATCAACCAATTACAAGATTTGGATTTCTGCACATACTCAACACTCTGATTTTTCCACATCATCAATTGAATCCATCAGAACATTAGATGCACCCAATTTAGTGCATATTATTCAAAGGAGTCCAAGAAATCTCGTCATTGAATGGAAGTCTCCAACCAATGACAATCCAATCCAATCTCATCAAATTATGTTACAAAGCAATGATGTCCAACTGACCAGACCTGAAACAATGGTTGACACTGTAGCTAAACAGGATTACAAGTACTCATTTGATAATCTGGCTCCTGGATCAACTTATAATATCTCTTTGGCTTTGAAGTACAAAACTGAAGATTTTGTCTGGCCAAGTGGATCTGTAAGTAACATTTTGTCTCATTTCGAATTTAACGGAAAAAATAGATTAGAAATTCACGCAACCTTTTATGTATTTTTTCAGATTACAACACCTCGGGATAAACCATTCATTCCTGGCAAACCATACCTAGAAACCTCTAGGATCAAGTGGCAATTCAACGATACTGGAATTAAAAACTTTGAGTTACAATATCAAGACTTGAATGGAACACAAAATTGGACCAGTATCTACGAAAATTCCCAAGATTTCTGGCATTTATCCTCAAGCTCCTTAGACTCGGAAAAAGTGATTTTTCGAGTGCGTGCACAAAACAGTTTTGGATACAGTGATTGGTCTGAAAGTAGTGCATCTATAAACGTGGAAATGGCATTAGCTAATACTTATACGCAATCGAGTATTTATCCAATCATGGCAGGATCATTAAGTGCTATTGTAGTGGTGCTCATATTACTCTGTTTTGTCATTGTTTGGAGTCGTAAAAGATTGGAAAAGAAATCAATTTTAGGTAAGTCTCTCATTTCAAATCAAACCTACCGGGCGAAAAATTTCGTGAAAGTTTGTTTACATTTCAATTCAGCAGTGCATATCCCTCTTCAATTTGACGAATTATTTTGACAAAAATTTCAAAATTCTGATTTCGGAATCTTAGAAATTTTCATTGTAAAACTTTTTGGGTCACCCTGTATAATTTTAAGTTTTAGTTTTTGACCATTACAAATGTCAGACTCGACATAATAAGCATACTTTAGAACACTTGATTAATTACAGGTGCAAATCACGAACTTAACGTGCTTAGCCAAGCTAATTTACCTCAAGGAGCAGCAGGCACAGCAGGTACAGGATTAGGCACCATGGTTATTAATGGAATGTACGAAAGTACAACTGACGAAACCCTGCAAAATCTGCCCAAAATTTCACGTTCGCAAATAACCTTTGGTAAATTCCTGGGTTCCGGTGCTTTTGGTGAAGTCTTCGAAGGTTCCATGGCCTCGAAAAAGGTGGCGATCAAAACGTTGAAAAAACGTGAAAGTTCAGTGGAATTTCTCAAAGAAGCCAAAGCTTGGTCCAGCTTGAGCCATGACAATATCGTGGAGTTCATGGGAATTTGTTTAGATTACCACTTTATCATTTTGGAATTCATGGAAGGTGGAGATTTGTCGAGATATTTGAAGTCTTCTAAAGCCTACTTGACACTTTGGGATTTGGTAGAAATGAGCTTAGATGTGGCCAAAGGATGCGCTTACCTGGAACGAATGCATTTTGTGCATCGTGATTTAGCGGCCAGAAATTGTCTACTTACATCAAAGACGGACAAGAGTCAACGGAAGGTATGACGTTCAAAGTGAATATTATCGCATCTCTTCATTTTAAAATGCTTTGCACGCTTACCATGTCTTCACTGCATGTGCATCACAGTGGGTAATTTCGTTTCAAAATGAGTCAAAATTCATCTGGAAAGTACAGATTTTAGGGACCAAACATCATTTTCGAAAATTGTTTTTTGATTGTCTTTTCTCTAAAAATTAACTTTTACATTTTTTCGTTCAAATAATTACCTAAATTTTTTTCCAACTTTCTTCTGTTCTAATTTTTCCATTTCCTTTTTTTTTTTTTTTTAGTTTTTTTTTCTAAAATGTTTAAAATTGAGAAATTAAAAAATTCATTGCGACGCAATATTTAAAAAAAGATCATATGAAAATATTTTTGAGTCGTGACCACTCTACTTATCTCGTAATTGCTTCCTAAATATACCGCAGCAGCAGCGCACATTTTCTGGGGGGTACTTCAGTATTTTTGTGGAGAAAACTTACTGGAAATTCAGGTTTAGCAATAACTTGTCCCTTTAAGGAGGAATAATGCTGGCAGCATGCAGGCAGTTCAGGTGTAGCAAAACTAGCAATTATTGCGTTTTTATTGCAGTTTTCGTAAGGCCTTTTTAGCAGCCTTACTGCTTCTGAGCTTTTCGCCAGATTGCCTTTTCCTCGTAGTTTTGCACTTTTTAGCTTCGTCCTTGCATTTTTCTAAACTTTGCGGTTGTTGTAGCTTTTATTCAATTTACTTTCCTGGTTTCATAGAATTCGATTTTGCAATTTTTAAACTTATTTTTAATTTGAATTTTTTGTGCCAAAAATAGTTAAAAATAATTATTTTTGAACTAAAAAATTTGGGAAATTTTGAAAATCTGGGAAATATATTGAAAATCCGGAGAATTTGAAAATCTGGGAAGTTTTGACAATTCTTTTAAATAAAATCTTTTCGTTTTTGATTTCAGGTGAAAATTGGTGATTTTGGTTTGGCTCGTGATGTCTACAAAAGCGATTACTACAGAGGCGGCGGTTATTTACCCGTCAAATGGATGAGCCCCGAATCTCTAACAGAACATATTTTCACCACTCAAAGTGACGTTTGGTCTTTTGGTGTTCTCATTTGGGAAATCATGACTTTAGGACAAAGACCTTATGCAGAAAAGGGCAATTCGGAAGTGAGAAACTTTGTCTGTCACAACAGAGGACATTTAGAAGTACCCCAAAGGTGTCCGGAAAAGTTGGGACAAGAGTTGCTCAAGTGCTGGTCTTTCAATCCTTCCGATCGCCCAACTTTTTCAGGTAAGGTTTCTATTAACCATAATATCACAGTGGTTGAAAATCACTAAAAATGTTGCGTTTTGACGATTTTTTTCTACCGCTCAAAAAAATCGTGTAATTGTAGCGGTTGAAGACGATTTTGGGTATGAATGTTGCGTTTTGACGAATTTTTTCTTGATTTTTTTTTCCAGAATTATTGAATACCATCAATGAATTCATGATATTCAAAGAAGAGCTTCAATCAACTCTTTGTTGCCAAGATAATTCTAGTCTGTGCCACGAGACTTCCAGAGACACATGGAAAACCTTCGGTACGGGTACAACTTTACCTTGTCCTCCCCGAAGTCCAACTTCAGTGAGTTTACCCCTTCCTCCAGAAGTCTCTCCATCCTGGTTACCTAATCCTTGTAGTGATGTGGATTCAACGACGTCAGCACCTGCACTAACATCTCAAAACTACTTAAGATTACTTTCCAAAGCAAGTGATACTAACGGATATGTCACACCAAGGCCTGCTTCAGCAGTCACTTGTGGATGCCAACAATACCAAAACATGGTGACAAATCATGTTTGTCCAAGTACAAGTTCAGCTGCATGAATGAATAATAAAGCTACACTTTTATACAAAAGAAAATCACCTTTAAAAATGTCTCAATTTACAATATTGTAAATGAACATTTTTGGAATTTCAGTCACTGATTTCTTTTTTTTTTACAAACCACACTTCAGAACTCGAGAGCAGTTTTTGTATCTTTAGGCTAAATTGTTGTCTCTAGCTAATCATCAATCAAAGAAGCAATGAAGTTTTGTGCAGTGGGAAGAATCCCCTAAATTCTTGGACACGGAATCTAGCAAGCTAAAGTGATGAACTGATGTCTAAATTGCTCACAAATATTTGCATTTTCTAAAGGTTACAGCAAGCCACAAAACCTCCCATTTTGTTATTTTCTTATTTCCCCCTACTACTTCAGACTCTCCTGCTACAATCTACCTAGTTTCCAAATTGAAGTACAAGAAGAAGGGAAAGGAAATGGTCACTTTATTGACTTTTTGGACCCCTAATATCAAAGATTTGCCATTGATCATTGTCTTTTGTATATATGTGTCTTTCGTAAATAATTTTCTTATCATTTTGCAAAGATTACTGAGATATGGTAGAGCGTTGCTAATTATTTAAACAGGGCTATTTTAAGGTTTTATTATACAGTGCCTAAAATAATCCACAAAGTGTTGTGTTCAGATCTTGATAAGTTAATTTCAGAAGGCCTTTAAGCATGTCATCATGTCCCGGAGGCGCTTTAAAGTCAAGGCGTAAAATCCACACGAGAACGCTAAAATCGGGCTAGACTTAGAAAATTGATTCGGTTGTTTTGAAAAACTAGCGGCGGCGACTCAGTAGTTCAGTTTTACTGTTGTTCTTGTTCAATTGAAGTACTTTAGTGCATGGAGGAACATGAGCAGGAGACCTTCTTACAACTCGAATCACCTTTCCTTTAGTAGGATGATCCCTCTTCTCAGCGGCCTCCAACGGCCTCGCAAACGTCAGAGGTCCCTTTCCTCCTAGCTAGATAGTAAGTAGTAGCTAAACTGGCGCCCAGGGTCTCTATAAACTCGAGCCGGCACGCTTTTCAAGCAACCTTGGAAGAACGCAGTGCAGAGCAGCGTTATCCGTCGCACACCGGGTCAAAAGTGGCCATAGGAATTTTCACTTTTCCTTAATAATTTCTTGGGGCGATTTTTTGCAAGATCAACGCCACTGCCTCGTCGTCGTTGACTTGGAAGGTGAAAACTAAAACCTGAGCAGCAGCGGTGGAGCTGGAGCAAGAGGAGCTAATTGCGTGAACATTTTTTATGGGCTACCCTCACTTTTGGCACCTGTCTTTCATACACTTTATGTACCACCACACTTTTAAAAAACCCTTTTTAAACTAAATCTGGCAATTTACTAGCTCAATAATTGACGTCAATGTGAACCTCAAAATTGCAGAGATTTTTTTTTCTGCTTGGATCAATATAAATGAGTCTTGCAGTTATATGACAGTTTCTTACATTTGTTTGTTTTCAATTATTTGTAACATCTACTATTTGCACATGCATAAGTGGACGGTTGGACATTGTCCAATTTATATTTTCTTGATTGTAATTTGTTTGCATAATGTTTGAAACTATGTATCAATAAGTATCATTTGACAACATTGCGAGCGTACTTAGCGAGCTAGCTATGTTTAATTTCAAATCAAATATATTTGAATTTTCATGCCTAAAATCATAACTCAAAATATTTGAAATATTTGCAATATAAGCAACAAAATAAATATGTATTTAATTTTTGGCGTGAAAACTCAAATGAGATATTTTTGCTATATTTGATGATACATATGCATAAGACAATCTTCGATATATTGGAAAAGATAAGAAACAGAAGCATTTTTAACGACATCTACATATACTAAGTAATCAACTAAGTTACAACTTTTTCTCAACTTTGGATTTGAAAATCGCTTTGTCACGATTCAAATTGCAGAGCAATAAAAATGCAGTTTTTCACATACATTTTGCCCCTCTTTCTCTTCTCGATATCTACCTACCTCCTCCGCTTTTAGTAGAACAGGGTGTGACAAAAAACAGAGAGAAACTGGGCCCATTTTGTGGTATGGTATATAGAGAAGAGCAGTGCAACATGTTCCTCATCATCATCACTTGACTGTTTTTCATCTTGCGCGACCTAGAAAACAGGTTTCAATTATCTGAAACGTTTGCTTGAGCAGTAGAGGATTTCCTCGTGTTTTCTCCACAATTTTCATAGGGGAACTGTTGCCAAAATCTTTTGTCTCATCAAGACATCATCTTTCAAAATTCTATGCATTGGCACGTGTGGTTGAAAATTACTAAATAAGTCTCATAACTATTGTACACACTGGTGCAGCAGCTTAATTTTTATCCTAAAATTCAACTTGGTAAATTTTTTCTTTCAGAATTCTGAGCTTAAAAAATTCAAATATTTCAACAATTTGAGTTTATGGCCAAAAATTCATTTCTGTCCCAGTGTGTTATACAGTGTGTATAACAAGCAGAGAAAATAGTTGGAGAATAGTCGTAACAAAAAGAGACATGACACCATCATAAACCCATTATTATGAAAAGTAGCACGAACGCGAATGAAAACCACCTTCTCTCTCTCTCTCCTCTTTGGACTCGACTGCTATGCGCGCTGTAAATTGTACATTTGCATTTTTTGTATAAGCCCTTTATAATACCTACTTTCAGTTAGAAATGGCAGACTTTGAAACGCATCTGGTATGAATAGGACATGACAGCGATTATTTCTCTGAAACAATTTTTAATTCTTGGAAATTATATTGTATAGCTCTTGGAAATACTCTAAAATTCCATAAAAATCCTTTTAAGAAAAACTTGACAAAAAGCTACTCGCGGTCAAAACAGCAGCAACTTATGAAGAATGGATATAGGGATAAAGTAGTTCCTAAAATTCGTACTTTAGACACTTTACACGTTAGGTACAAACTTTACGAGCATGCATATAACAAAATCGATATAATATGTTACTTTTTACTCAAAAGAAGCTCCCAATTTCGAAAAATCAACCAGTTTTCACACATCGAAAAGCGTTCAAGAGCAAAAATACCCTGAACAGAACAATTTCACGGTTTTAAAAGTTTTTCAACATAAAAATCGTCAAATCGTAACATTCACTTACTAAACAAGCCTGAACCATCACAATTTCACGAAAAATTATTTGAAGGGTTTGGAACCGGCATTTTCCCCTGCTACTTTTGTTATGCTTCCTTTCAGTACGGGAAAACTCCCCTTCTGGGCACGCTGTCATGTCAGCAGTCTTAGCACAGCAGCCTGGTGCGTGCACTAGCAGCGAACAGCAGCAGCTCAGCAGCAGCTAAAGCAGTCAAGTCTCTAGTCGTCAGCTAGTTGCAGGAGCTCTCAGTTGAGTCTCTATTCTCACCGCACGAAGAACTCGAACAAGTCGAGTGGCGCTGTTCTACTGAACTGAATAAAAGTAAATCCAGAAGACAAGTCTGTCCAACATTGGTTTGCCCATCCAAACTTGGCCTGTTCTAATGCCAATTGGTCAAGCTTGACATTGAGAAGGATCAGGCGCGCCGGTCAAGAAGCTAGTGACTAGCCTCAAGTGCTAGGCTGGTGAAGCTCAGCTTCTCAGTTCTACTGAACATCTTGGTGGGTTTCTCGTGCTGAGTAGCTGAGTTGTAGGCCGGTCAAGATGTCAGCGGTCAACGCCTCGACACCCAAGCTGTCCACCACCGAACGGGTCAACAAAAGTAAGCCTTTCTCTTTACTTCTGCGGTGATTTTTTTCCACTTTGCTTTTAAAGATGGCTACTTTTTGGTGAAAGCAAGTGTGGGGGGCAGAGAGGCAGTAGAGTTGGAGAGCTCGATCGATTGCTTTTTCCAGGCGGACTTCACCACTCTCCCTTACTTTCGAGCTAGCACTAGTACTACCAGGACTCCTAAGCTTTCTAGATAGAAGAACACTGTTATTATCTTTTTCCTATTCCATTCTTTATACTTCTAAGACCATTTTTATCTGACCTCTTATACTATAGGTACAGGCTCTCGTCCAACAAAATTTTGATTTTTAAGAAGGGGCGAAAATTTCAAGTTTTTTGGCAAAAAGAAAAGAAACTTGACATTAAGACAAGAAGTGGGTTAGTGTGTTTTGCAAGACAATTGTGTCCTATATTTTGTTATAAAAGTGTTTGCAAATCCCTCTAAAAGGTCAAAAAGTATCTTTTTCAAGATCATTGAGCCAGCGAAGCAATTTTCAATTTTGAATTTTCAAGTCAAAAATCAACACGAAAAAGTATCATTTTTGACGTGAATTCAAATGAAACATTTTGGTGATTTTTCTGATATTTCTGATTTCTTAGCTTCATTTTGACATGTTTCTATCTCAAAAGGAAGGATAACAGAGAGATAAAAGTTTAGCTGCAGCGCAGCTGAAAAAAAGTGTGATAACGTGACATGGGATAAGTAGAGTTCACTTTTCGAATTTCGACAAATCAGTCTTTGGAAAACATTTTTAAAACATGCACTTTTAAGCTGTATTTAGCACGCGCACATGTGATATTTACATCTGTCACTTCCATTCACAGTGTTTCAAAATCAATGAAAAGGTCTCATTATTAACGTTGCGAGCAGCGTAAAAAATAATGTACGTATTTGACAATTCAAATACTACCGGGTGTCCCAAAAAGTTCTAGATAGGAATTTAGTAAAAAATCTCTCTTTTAAAAAATCCCGAAAAATTCGTGAAAATTTGTTCTCTTTAGTGCTAAGCAGTGCTCCAATTTGACGATTTTTTCACAAAAAAATTCAAAATTCAAATTACGATGTTTTGATGTTTTCACTAAAATGTAACTTGTTGGGACACCCTTTATGTATTCTTACTTGTATATTTTTGATTATTTATACGTCTAAATGGACGCTAATTTGTATTCGTACAGTTTGTTGCATCTATACAATTCCACACCCTGTATTGATGTTTTTGACGAGAAAATTGTAAAGTAGTGCAGTTTTTCCATGTTTCAGATAGTATTATTTGCTGAAAATCTTGTTTTGCAAAAGTGTCAAAACCTTTTGTGAAGTAGTACTTATACATGCAATTTTCTACTTCAGTTGAGCTTCTATTTCAGTAGTTTGATGATGTAGGTGATGATGATGCTCTCAAAACATTTTGGCAAACATACAAATTGGGTAGTTTGGCATCCCTTTTTTTAGTTACTAAACACATGTTTTGATGCACAACATTTGCCCTGGAGTGTGGAAACAACAGTTTAGAAAACGAGAAATAAAAATGGACATTTTTTATTGCTTTTCTCTCTCCTTCTGTGAAGTGCACAAACGAAGTATTTTATCTTCGTTTTTGAATGTCAGCTCATCAATCTAGGTTTCTTGTCAATAAAATGTGGTTACTTGCAACTTCAAAATCGATAAGATTACTATGTAGTACTACGTCAATGACTACTATGATGAAAGACAATTCAAGTAGATTTTCTTTATTCAACACCCTGTAGCACTTTTTTTGGGGGAGAAGCCTTATCCCTGGAAAATTGGATTGGAAGGATTTTCACAACTTCTTTCGATTTACTTTTAAAAAAGACGCGAGCGAAGTGAGATTCGGTAAACATAGCGTTTTGACGAATTTTTACTTTGAAAAATCGTGAAAATATGATGATGATTTTTGTGTATCCTCATTCTCAATAGTCTTGATGCTTGACTGCCTTCTTCTCTTATCAGTTGCTTGGCCTGCTCTCTGATAATGATATTTGTCCACTACAATTGCTGTTCTAGTAGAATCCTGGATCTTCTCTCCACCTTTGGAGAACTTGCCAAGTAATTGTCCAATGATGTCCGATGTATTCACGTATTGCATAGTAGTACTAAGAAGTCTTTTCATATCAGACATCAAAGAAGATGTGTGACATCTTTAGTTCTTGAAGACTTGCCAGTACACAGTGTTTGAAAATCACCAAAAATGTCGCATTTGTGTTTTCACATCAAAAATGGCCAAAATTGCACCTGTAGATTTTAATGTACATTTTTGGCGCGAAGATTCAAACACTTTATTTTGAGAATAAACGTTGCTCGCTTCGCTCGCAATGTTTGTAAAATGAGTCTTTTTCGAGTGAATTGATGCTACACAGGAAAATGAATCAAGCAGAAGGCTCAACATAAATGGAGGAGAGAATCTGAGAAATGAAAGTGAGGAGGAGTGACGAGCATATTGATCCGATTTGTAGCGATGATGAAGTGAGGCAGCAGGGAGTGTGTCTTTGAATTTTTGAGTTGCAATGCAATGCTCATGACATTTTCTTCTAGCTTAGAAACAGTCGTGTTTTGAAAAGATTGACAGGCTTGATGAAAACTTTTGAAAAAGGAAAAAAAAATCGTGAAAATTTGTTTTTGGATTTGTGTAAAATAGTTCAATTCTTGCGATATTTCATTTGAATTTTCGCGCTAAAAATTATTTACGTATGAAATGTTTTTAGAATAAATGAGTTGCTATGTTACATCATGCAACTTTGTAGACATGACCTGGATATGAACAGCAAGTGAACAAATAAATATTGTCTTGACATGCCAACAGCAAAGCAGCCAAAGGATTCTTTTTAAAAGGAGATCCCTTTTCAAGCATTGTGAAAACAGGAACCGGTTGAAGACAAGAATGATAGCTGAAACACATGAAAACACATTTTCCACCAGACTTTATGACGTCCCACACTTTTTTGAGTCATTTCCTCTCCTCTTGAATTATTGTTTCAACTAAGGTTGATTTCCCTCTTATGTAAGGACGTTGATTTTGCTCTTTCTTTTGACTTTTATGGTTGTCTTCCTAAGGTCACACAGCTATGAGAGAGCTATAGTGGCAATCTCTTGTTTCCCTAATTAGGCTCGTCTGTTCTCCAATCAATAACAAGAGGGGCATGACACAATAAAACAGAATCCCTAATGTCGATTCATTTCAGTAATTGTAAAGTCTAATTGGTCAAGTCAAACGTAAAACAATCCGAAAAAATCGACCGTAATCACGCAACCTCTACAACTTGTTGCTCGTTTTGCTCGGGATTTCAGTCATTATATTTTAGTTCTTTCATTTGAAAAAGGCCAAAAAGGCCATTGAATAATCGAAAGTGAAAATACTTTGCATGTAAACAAATCCGAAAGGATTTTTTTCCTTCAAGGGTAATCCTACCTGAAAGTTAAGCTTCAGCTGACCGAAATGCTTTCTCAGCTGATGATCTCAGCCTTTCTAAAGCCTTCGCTGCTGCTGCTGCTTCGAAGTCCCACCGTCGTCGCTGCTTTCGTCGTTCGTCGAATGTCAGTTCCTATCATGACATAACAGATTTGTAAAAGAAGAACTAAAAAAAGTCGAAGTCGACTTCGCGTCGTCGCATACGCACGCAAACCAGGAACTAGAACAGTCTTCACTATGCAGGCTATGCAGTACATAAACCATTCATTCTTATTGGGTTCTTTTAGGACTCTCATGCTGCTCTCTAACTCCATACGTAATTTGCTTAATGGTCGACATGAGAAACTCACTTACATTTAGGCACTGCCAACTCCCTCATCCACATGGATACAGTTTTTGTCAAAAAAGTACAAAATTTCCATTAGTGCGCTTTAAAAATGCACTCGGATTAGTGCACTCAAAATTAGTATGCTCATCTGATCAAAATTTGTGCACTCGAAATTAGTGCGCACTGCGCTGAAATAATGCTCTCGGTTTAGTGTACTCGAAATTAGTGCGCACTGAGCTAAAATAAGGATTGTTGCGCTCAAAATTAGTATGCTCATCTGATCAAGATTTGTGCACTCGAAATTAGTGCGCACTGCGCTAAAATAATGCTCTCGGTTTAGTGTACTCGAAATTAGTGCGCACTGAGCTAAAATACTGCGCTTGGTTTAGTGCGCTCGACATTAGTGTGCAATTAGTGCGCTTAAATAATGCGATCGGTTTAGTACTATCGAAACAAGTGCACTCGAAATTAGTGCGCTCATAATAGTGCGCTCGAAATGCTCGAAATTAGTGCGCTGTCGGTACGTTCAGTGCGCACTCAGACTGACAAATCCTTACAGATTTTCCTAATTTCTGATTTAGGTATTGTTGAAATGGAAATTGATGATATGTCCGATGCCGATACGAGCTCGTCCTCAGCCGCCAAAAGTAAAGAAACTTCGTCAATTTGAAGGGCTTTCTAAATGCTTTTTGATATGTTGTTATGATGCGTTATGAGTGATGGTTTAATGTGATTATTTGTACTTTTCAGATGTGCCATTCCCCCCCTCCAATAAGCTAACAATAGCTGAGGTGTTTGATTCCCGCACAAACAAGCCTCGGACTGATGTCCTCCGACAGCATTTTATTGTTGAAGGCCGCATCGACGAAGCTGCAGCACTTAGGATCATAAATGAAGGTGCAGCACTGCTAAGAGCTGAAAAGACTATGATCGAAATTGAGGCACCCGTCACAGGTAAGAATCAATCTTCGAAAAATTCGTCAAAATACTAGTACATAATTCTCGTCAAATCAAAGTTGAAAACATTGTCAGTCCTAAACCCACGAATTTTTTTCCAGCATTTTCCCCGTTATTTTACTTAGCATTTTCACGAAATATTTCTGAGGAAGGATTTTGAGTTTTGTATCGAATTTTTAGCGCGAGAATTCAAATATGACAAAATTACATTTGAAAATAAATTGGCAATTTTTTTTATCTGCTCGAGGCCAACTTTTTTTCTTTGAAAAGTAGGAAGAAAATTGGCAGTGATATTTTTTTTTTTCAAATGCAAGAGCAATAAAAGAGCTCAGATATTTATGGGGCTTTGGGGAGAAATCTGAGAAAATAGGAGAATTGTCAAGGCCTACTGACAGTAGCACTGCTGAAGAAGACAATCTAGTTTGCGGCGCTGCTTCTGCAGCAACTGCTGTGGTGGCAACTGCCAGAAAATGTTCATCTTCATCTCCCAAAACTTGCTCTGCTCCTCTTATCCGCTACTATACTGATCATCAATATCCTTTAATACAAATCCTCGGATATAGTGGTACATTGTACCTATCTATGTTGGGGGTGTCCTAAGCTATAGGAACTACTTACATTTTTGGTACAAAAGATCCGAGACAAATGATACACATTGCACAGTGAGCAAAAATCAGTTTTAGCTCGAAAATTAGAAATTCTGATTCATCACTTATCATTCATTGGATTTGTGAAACTTCTTGCAATTGTTGAATTTTGTTTATATAGAAGGTATGTACACAGCAGCAGAGCTGCTTCTGCAGAAGAAAGAGGTGCTGGGCGTGCAGAACTGGCACACACAATGCATTTTCGGTGCACTTTTCAAGCTACTACGACGGAGGCGTTCATTCCTCTAACGCCACACTCTCTTTCCTCAGCTGCTGCTGCTGTAGTAACTTAGCCAATTTGAAAGCTTTGAGCAGATAAAAGCTGGCATTTTTTGAGAGACTAAACTGTTCTCCTACTATCCATTGACAAGCTATAAATTATGAATTGTAAGCAAAGCAAAATTGTGCCAGGATTTGTTTACATTTTTGGCAAAATGGGTGATGGCGCGGCACGGCTGCGCACTCCGCACTGCGCAGCTAGGCACAGCAGCGCTACGTTCAAAACGTAAACAAAAAGCGCGAAGTAGGCATTTTGGCACCAAACTAATAAAAGCAACTAAATTATTTAGTAGTATGTATACTAATGGTTGCTTATGTACCCAGACAGATGAGGATAAATGTTGAATGGGGAAATGAGAGTAGAGAGCATTAGCAAAGTTTTCCTTCCCTCTCTCTCATCGCTCTCTTTTTCTGTATTGAAGAGACTCTGTAAAGACTAGCCAAGGTGAATTATTCAGGACACGTTTCTTTTTCTTCTTTTGGTGTGCAATGTCATGCACTAAAAAAGAAGTATTACTAGATAGCCAGTAAAGTAAAGTAAGTAGTCTTCCTGGCAAAAAGAAATCGTAAACAACATCCGAAAAAGCTTTGACGAAACGCAGCAGGGATAAGCTCATAATACTTCTTCTTCTGTATAACTCATGGACACATTTACACAAACATGTGGAACATGTAAAACAGCATCAATTTTCTGAGTATATTTGAATTTTCGCGCCAAAAAATTATCATGAGTTTTGCATTGTAGCATAACGAATGAATTCTTAATAAAGTTTACTTTTCATCAAAACTTTCTTTGCCTCTTGGAAGAAAGTTTTTTTTTCTTTCCATTTCAAGATGCTTCTTCTTCTGTTTCGTTGTTCGCTTGAAGCAAGAAGATGTTTACCAAAGAAGCAAACGTTAGTTACAACAATGTGCTGCTTTCTTCTTTCACCAACTTTCCCAGGCTCAAATAGACTAGAAGCTTTCAAAGGCGACCACCGTCTTCTTCTGCCAATGTAGTACTTTCAAAAGAAGGACACCCCACCCTAGACATGCGTTTTTCTGCCTACCATCATGACATGCGTTGTAATTTTTCATACATCACAAAAAAACCTAAAATTCATCAGAAATATTTCGTGAAAATGCAAAATATGAAAATGGAAATAATGATGAAAAAGTTCGTGAAATTGTCAACTTTGATTTGACGAAAAAAAATTAAAAACATTATTTGGCTGAAAAAATTTGTGAAAATACTGTGGTTTTGTACTGTTACGCTGTTGTCAACTTTGTTTTGACGATAATAATGTCAAAAAATATTTGGCTGAAAAAATCGTGAAAAACGGAAAAAAAAGTCTTGAAAAGATTTGACGAGAAAAAGGATCCGGATGGCTTTTTTGTATTACTAATGAATTTTGCCTTTGTTTTTCAGTTTGCGGAGACATTCACGGTCAATTTTACGACCTCATGAAGTTGTTTGAGGTCGGCGGTCCTCCAGCCACTACCAAGTACCTCTTTCTTGGTGATTATGTAGACAGAGGTTACTTTAGTATAGAGTGTGTGATTTACCTATGGGCACTGAAGTTGGTGTACCCCAACACGCTATTTTTACTTCGCGGGAACCACGAATGTCGCCATTTGACCGAATACTTCACATTCAAACAGGAGTGTAAAATCAAGTACACTGAGCGCGTGTACGATGCGTGCATGGAGGCCTTCGACTGTTTGCCACTCGCCGCGCTTATGAACCAGCAATTCTTGTGTGTTCATGGAGGACTATCGCCTGAAATCCACAATCTTGATGACATTAAAAAGGTAAACAAAAATCCGGAAAAAAAATTCCGGAAAGAAATCGGGGAAAAAAAAATAATAATAAATAATTTAAAAATTCGACGAAAAAAAAAATTAATTTGAAAATTCGGGAAAAATTCTACAAAAAAAAATTTGATTTGAAAATTTGTGAAAATTTCGATCCGAATTTTGACTTAAAAATTCAAGAAAAATTCGAAAAAAAAATTTCTTGTGCGAAAATTCATAATATTTTACTCAATTTTGAAAACTCGTGAAAATACTTCTTTTGGAATTGAATTGCATTGTCAATGTTCATTTACTTGTTTCAGTTGGATCGCTTCAAGGAACCACCTGCCTTTGGTCCCATGTGTGACCTCCTGTGGTCAGATCCTCTGGAGGATTTTGGCAGCGAGAAGAACGCAGAACATTTCTCGCATAATTCTGTCAGGGGGTGCTCATACTTTTACAGGTAATAAAAATCACAATTTTCACGCACTTTTGTACTAAAGTGGAGCGACCGAGGCGCGAAGCGCCGAGGGAGCTATTCCTTTATTTTTTGATGTGATTAAAAAAATCCGTAAAAGAAATTCCGACAAAATTCTAAAGAAAAAAAGGGGAAAAAAATCCGGCAAAAATTTCCAGATTTTTTAGTATGTATATTTTTTTAATAATATTAGAGATCCGGATTCATTTAATAATGTGATTTTTTGCTTCTGATTACAGTTATGCAGCCAGCTGTGATTTTCTACAGCAAAATAACTTATTATCCATAATTCGAGCTCATGAAGCACAAGACGCTGGGTAAGCCGATATACGTGCACTATTTTTATTCATGATGATGTACTATTTCTGTCCTATTTCCAGGTATCGCATGTACAGAAAAAGTCAAACGACAGGTTTCCCCTCATTGATTACCATTTTTTCTGCGCCCAATTATTTGGATGTGTACAACAACAAGGCTGCTGTGCTGAAGTACGAAAACAATGTCATGAACATCAGACAGTTCAACAGTAGTCCTCACCCTTATTGGTTGCCCAACTTCATGGACGTTTTCACATGGAGTCTGCCTTTTGTCGGCGAAAAAGGTAAAAGAAAAAATCCGGAAAGAAATTCCGGGAAAAAATCTAGAAAAAATCTACCAAAAAAAATATTGAAATATTTGGGAAAAATTCGACCAAAAAAATTGATCAAAGACTCAGGAAAAAATTGATTTAAAATTTCGGGGAAAAAATTGATTAAAAAATTGATTAAAAAATTCGGGAAAAAGTCTGGAGGAAAATGTTAACATTTATTTCATTTTTGATTCTTGCTTTCAGTTACGGAGATGCTGGTTAATGTCCTTAACATTTGCTCTGACGACGAGCTCATGTCCGACGGTGACGAAGAATCAGGCGAAACCGAAGGTAAGTTTCATCCAATCAAAATTTACGTTTACTTATTACCCCTGCTGCTGCGAAATTTACCTTTGATTTCAATAACTTCAAAGAGCAAAGAAAAATTATTCTATCCGCTTTTCTTTATTTTTTTTTCCATTTTCATCACTTATTTCAACTCGTGCACAACAAAACTTTCTTTCGATGTTTTAATTCAGTGTTCTTCATGTCAATGACAATTTTGGAAATTAGGTTTTTTATTTAACGGGATCGACGGTACCTCGTGTATTTATTGTATCCGATACACCATAACGCACAGTATATTTTGAAATTACAACTTTTTAGTCTGACTTTTAATGACAAAAATGTATCTGATACAGTAATTTCACAGATATGATGTATTATACCTTTAATTTCTTGCATGTTTTCTCTTCTACTTGATGTCCCAACAAAGTTTGGATGGAAACTCACAAATTCGCAAAATTGCAATTTTTTGTCAAAAAAATCGTCAAATTGAAGGGAGATCTGCACTGCTTAGCCAGAATGTAAACAAACTTTCACGAATTTTTCGTCTTTTGTGATTTTTTTTTGCTAAATTCCTATCCAAAACTTGCTGGGGCACCCAGTATTTACAGAGACAAAAAAAATTAAAATTTTTAATTTTGGAATTTTTTTGTCCAAAAAATATTCATCAAATTGAAGGAAGATCTGCACTGCTTAGCTACTTTCACGAATTTTTCGTGCTTTTGTGATTTTGAGAGCTATCCAAAACTTGTTGGGACACCCTGTAAGATGATCATTACTGAAAAAGTTGTTAAGGTTGCCCCCCAAACTTACTTTGCAAAAAAAAATCGTGGAAAATCACTGGACTGTTTTTTGATTTATTTCTTTTTATTCTTTCTCTACAACCTCAAAAAACCTTCCTACTCTTCCTACTACGATTCTTAAAAATCTGCGACTACTGCGAAATCTCGATGCACAGGAAAAATTCTTACCCAAGGTATGGTAGACATTTCAGGACAACCAGAATTAGCAGCTGTCCATGCTTGTGGCGGCAAGCTGCAACAAAACAGCAAAACAGCTTCCAAAAGAATTGTCAAAGTTGGTGGTGGTGGTGGCAAAAGTGGTAATTTTCAATGTTTGATAGAAGCAGAAAAAATGGAATTTTTTGTAGTCATCGATCGCAATATTTCAAGAAGAATTCTGACAGAATTTTCTTCTTTGTGACAATACAGTAGATTTTCCAGAACTTCTGGGAAGAATTTATTGAAATGGACTCAAACTAGAATTTTTTTTTAATTGTGCTTTGAGTGTGAATTAGCGTAAAAATAGTTCAGTGCAGATATGATGCAGTTCACAGTTGAGAATGCATTTAGATTATAAATAATGATGTAAAGGTCTTTGCATGCTCCATTTCAATTTTTCAGCATTAGTATACAGAAAAGAAATAATATTTCATACCTTGTAAATCTGTTCTAGAATTCCATATCAAACAAACAAAAACGGGGAAAATTTCAGAAAAATCAGAGAAAATAAAAAATAAATAAGAACAAAAAAAAGAACAAAAAT